>JADLSH010000171.1:0-131404 GCA_016169945.1 Trachythela sp. YZ-2020 | reverse complement strand
TAACAACATATAACGACATAATCATGTACCCACATAATCATATAACCATATAACCAAATAACCACATAATCACATAACTACATAAACCATATAACAACATAGCCATTATAACCGTATAACCATATTACCGTATAACCACATAACCACATAACCATATAAGCATATAACCACATAAACATATAACCACATAACAATATAACCATTAAACCATATAACCACTTAACCATATAACCACATACCCACATAACCAAATAAGCACATAACAACATAACCATATAACCACATAACCACATAACCATATAACCATTAAACCACATAAGAATTAATCCAGATAACCATATAACGACATAACCATATAACCACATAACCACATAACCATTAAACCATTAAACCATTAAACCATATAACCATATAACCATATAACCATATAACCACATAACCACATAACCACATAACCATAACCATATAAACATATAACCATATAACCATATAACCATATAACCATATAACCATATAACCATATAACCATATAACCATATAACCATATAACCATATAACCATATAACCATATAACCATATAACCATATAACCATATAAACCATATAACCACATAACAATTAAACCATATAACCATACAAGTATATAGCACATAACCATATAACAATATAACCATATAACCATATAACCATATAACCATATAACCATATAACCATATAACCATATAACCATATAACCATAACCATATAACCATATAACATATAACCATCATAACCATATAACCACATAACCATGAAACCATATAACCATAACATATAACCACATAATCATAACCACATAACCACATAACCATAACCACATAACCACATAACCACATAACCACATAACCACATAACCACATAACCACATAACCACATAACCACATAACCACATAACCATTAAACCATATAACCACATAACATATAACCACATAACCATGTAACCACATAACCACATAACCACATAACCACATAACCATATAAACACATAACCATTAAACCATTAAACCATATAACCATATAACCATATAATCATATAACCATATAACAATATAACCATATAACCATATAACCATATAACCATATAACCATATAACCATATAACCATATAACCATATAACCATATAACCATATAACCATATAACCATATAACCATATAACAATATAACCATTAAACCATATAACCATATAAATATATAGCCAAATAACCATATAACAATATAATCATATAACCATATAACCATATAACCATATAACCACATAACCACGTAACTATATAACGAAATAACCACATAACCATATAACCATATAAACATATACGAACATAACCATTAAACCACATAAGCATTGAGCCATATAACCACATAACCATATAACGACATAACCATGTAACCACATAACCACATAACCACATAACCACATAATCACATAACCACATAACCTCATAACCACATAACCACATAGCCACATAACCACATTACCACATAACCATTAAACCATATAACCACATAACATATAACAACATAACCATGTAACCACATAACCACATAACCACATATAACCATATAACCATATAACCATATAACCACATAACCATTAAACCATTAAACCATATAACCATATAACCATATAACCATATAACCATATAACCATATAACCATATAACCATATAACCATATAACCATATAACCATATAACCATATAACCATATAACCATATAACCATATAACCATATAACCATATAACCATATAAACATATAACAATATAACCATTAAACCATATAACCATATAAATATATAGCCAAATAACCATATAACAATATAATCATATAACCATATAACCATATAACCATATAACCACATAACCACGTAATTATATAACGAAATAACGAAATAACCATATAACCATATAAACATATACGAACATAACCATTAAACCACATAAGCATTGAGCCATATAACCACATAACCATATAACGACATAACCATGTAACCACATAACCACATAACCACATAACCACATAATCACATAACCACATAACCTCATAACCACATAACCGCATAACCATTAAACCATTAAACCATATAACCTCATAACCATTAAACCATTAAACCAAATAACTATATAACCATATAACCATATAAACATATAACCATATAACCAAATAACCATATAATCATAGAACCATATAACCATATAACCATATAACCATATAACCATATAACCATATAACCATATAACCATATAAACATATAACCATATAACCATATAACCATATAACCATATAACCATATAACCATATAACCATATAACCATATAACCATATAACCACATAACCACATAACCATATAACCATATAACGACATAACCATATAACCATATAACCACATAACCATTAAACCACATAACCATTAAACCATATAACCACATAACCATATAACGACATAACCATGTAACCACATAACCACATAACCACATAACCATATAACCATATAACCACATAAGCATATAACCACATAACAATATAACCATTAAACCATATAACCACTTAACCATATAACCACATACCCACATAACCAAATAAGCACATAACAACATAACCATATAACCACATAACCACATAACCACATAACCACATAACCACATAACCATATAACCATTAAACCACATAAGAATTAATCCAGATAACCATATAACGACATAACCATATAACCATGTAACCACATCACCACATAACCACATAACCACATAACCACATAACCACATAACCACATTAACACATAACCCGATAACCATATAACCATTAAACCATATAACAACATAACCATATAACTCCAAAACCAAATAACCATTAAACCATGTAACCACATAAACATATAACCACATAACCATGGAACCACATAACCACATAACCACATAACCACATAACCATATAACCACATAACCATATAACCACATAACGACATAACCATATAACCACATAAACATATAACCGCATAACCATGTAACCACATAACCACATAACCACATAACCATAACCATGTAACCGTATAACCATATAACCATATAACCATATAACCATATAACCATTAAACCATATAACCATATAACCATATCACCATATCACCATATAACCATATAACCATATAACCATATAACCATATAACCATATAACCATATAACCATATACCCATATAACCACATAACTATTAAACCATATAACGATATAATCGCATAACCACATAACTACATAACCATATAACCACATAAGCATATAACCATTAAACCATATAACCATAAAACCATATTTCCATATAACCATATAACCAAACAACCATATAACCATTTTACCATATAACCATTTAACCACATAACCATAACCACATAACCACATAACCACATAACCATTAAACCATATAACCACATAACATATAACCACATAACCATGTAACCACATAACCACATAACGACATAACCACATAACCACATAACCATATAAACACATAACCATTAAACCATTAAACCATATAACCATATAACCATATAACCATATAATCATATAACCATATAACAATATAACCATATAACCATATAACCATATAACCATATAACCATATAACCATATAACCATATAACCATATAACCATATAACCATATAACCATATAACCATATAACCATATAACCATATAACCATATAACCATATAACCATATAACCATATAACCATATAACCATATAACAATATAACCATTAAACCATATAACCATATAAATATATAGCCAAATAACCATATAACAATATAATCATATAACCATATAACCATATAACCATATAACCACATAACCACGTAACTATATAACGAAATAACCACATAACCATATAACCATATAAACATATACGAACATAACCATTAAACCACACAAGCATTGAGCCATATAACCACATAACCATATAACGACATAACCATGTAACCACATAACCACATAACCACATAACCACATAATCACATAACCACATAACCTCATAACCACATAACCGCATAACCATTAAACCATTAAACCATATAACCTCATAACCATTAAACCATTAAACCAAATAACTATATAACCATATAACCATATAAACATATAACCAAATAACCAAATAACCATATAACCATATAATCATAGAACCATATAACCATATAACCTTATAACCATATAACCATATAACCATATAACCATATAACCATATAACCATATAATCATATAACCATATAACCATATAACAATATAACCATATAAACACTTAACGACATAACCATATAACGAAATAACCACATAATCACATAACCACATAACCATATAACCATATAACCGCATAACCATGCAACCGCATAACCAACTAAACACATAACCATTAAACCACATAACGACATAACCACATATAACGACATAATCATGTACCCACATAATCATATAACCATATAACCACATAACCACATAATCACATAACTACATAAACCATATAACCACATAACCATTATAACCGTATAACCATATTACCGTATAACCACATAACCATATAAGCATACAACCACATAAGCATATAACCACATAACAATATAACCATTAAACCATATAACCACTTAACCATATAACCACATACCCACATAACCAAATAAGCACATAACAACATAACCATATAACCACATAACCACATAACCACATAACCACATAACCACATAACCACATAACCACATAACCACATAACCACATAACCACATAACCACATAACCACATAACCTCATAACCACATAACCATTAAACCATTAAACCATTAAACCATATAACCTCATAACCATTAAACCATTAAACCAAATAACTATATAACCATATAACCATATAAACATATAACCATATAACCAAATAACCATATAACCATATAATCATAGAACCATATAACCATATAATCTTATAACCATATAACCATATAACCATATTTCCATATTTCCATATAACCATATAACCAAACAACCATATAACCATTTTACCATAAAGCCATATAACCACATAACCACATAATCATAACCAAACAACAACATAACCACATCACCACATAACCACATAACCATTAAACCATATAACCACATAACATATAACCACATAACCATGTAACCACATAACGACATAACCACATAACCACATAACCATATAAACACATAACCATTAAACCATTAAACCATATAACCATATAACCATATAATCATATAACCATATAACAATATAACCATATAACCATATAACCATATAACCATATAACCATATAACCATATAACCATATAACCATATAACCATATAACCATATAACCATATAACCATATAACCATATAACCATATAACCATATAACCATATAAACATATAACCATATAACCAAATAAACATATAACCATATAATCATAGAACCATATAACAATATAACCTTATAACCATATAACCATATAACCATAAAACCATATTTCCATATAACCATATAACCAAACAACCATATAACCATTTTACCATAAAACCATATAACCACATAATCATAACCACATAACCACATAACCACATAACCATTAAACCATATAATCACATAACCATGTAACCACATAACCACATAACGACATAACCACATAACCACATAACCACATAACCACATAACCACATAACCATATAAACACATAACCATTAAACCATTAAACCATTAAACCATATAACCATATAACCATATAACCATATAATCATATAACCATATAACAATATAACCATATAACCATATAACCATATAACCATATAACCATATAAACATATAACCATATAACCATATAACCATATAACCATATAACCACATAACCATATAACCATATAATATAACCATATAACCATATAACCATATAACCATATAACCATATAACCATATAACCATATAACCATATAACCATATAACCATATAACCATATAACCATATAACCATATAACCATATAACAATATAACCATTAAACCATATAATCATATAAATATATAGCCAAATAACCATATAACAATATAATCATATAACCATATAACCACATAACCACATAACCACATAACCATTAAACCATATAATCACATAACCATGTAACCACATAACCACATAACGACATAACCACATAACCACATAACCACATAACCATATAAACACATAACCATTAAACCATTAAACCATATAACCATATAACCATATAACCATATAATCATATAACCATATAACAATATAACCATATAACCATATATAACCATATAACCATATAACCACATAACCATATAAACATATAACCATATAACCATATAACCATATAACCACATAACCATATAACCATATAACCATATAACCATATAACCATATAACCATATAACCATATAACCATATAACCATATAACCATATAACCATATAACCATATAACCATATAACCATATAACCATATAACAATATAACCATTAAACCATATAATCATATAAATATATAGCCAAATAACCATATAACAATATAATCATATAACCATATAACCATATAACCACATAACCACGTAATTATATATAACGAAATAACCACATAACCATATAACCATATAAACATATACGAACATAACCATTAAACCACATAAGCATTGAGCCATATAACCACATAACCATATAACGACATAACCATGTAACCACATAACCACATAACCACATAACCACATAACCACATAACCACATAACCACATAACCGCATAACCATTAAACCATTAAACCATATAACCTCATAACCATTAAACCATTAAACCAAATAACTATATAACCACATAACCACATAACCACATAACCACATAACCACATAACCACATAACCACATAACCACATTACCACATAACCATTAAACCATATAACCACATAACATATAACCACATAACCATGTAACCACATAACCACATAACGACATAACCACATAACCACATAACCATATAAACACATAACCATTAAACCATTAAACCATATAACCATATAACCATATAATCATATAACCATATAACAATATAACCATATAACCATATAACCATATAACCATATAACCATATAACCATATAACCATATAACCATATAACCATATAACCATATAACCATATAACCATATAACCATATAACCATATAACCATATAACCATATAACCATATAACCATATAACCATATAACCATATAACCATATAACAATATAACCATTAAACCATATAACCATATAAATATATAGCCAAATAACCACATAACAATATAATCATATAACCATATAACCATATAACCATATAACCACATAACCACGTAACTATATAACGAAATAACGAAATAACCACATAACCATATAACCATATAAACATATACGAACATAACCATTAAACCACATAAGCATTGAGCCATATAACCACATAACCATATAATGATATAACCATGTAACCACATAACCACATAACCACATAACCACATAACCTCATAACCACATAACCGCATAACCATTAAACCATTAAACCATATAACCTCATAACCATTAAACCAAATAACTATATAACCATATAACCATATAAACATATAACCATATAACCAAATAACCATATAACCATATAATCATAGAACCATATAACCATATAACCTTATAACCATATAACCATATAACCATATAACCATATAACCATATAACCATATAACCATATAATCATATAACCATATAACCATATAACAATATAACCATATAAACACTTAACGACATAACCATATAACGAAATAACCACATAATCACATAACCACATAACCATATAACCATATAACGGCATAACCATGCAACCGCATAACCAACTAAACACATAACCATTAAACCACATAACGACATAACCACATATAACGACATAATCATGTACCCACATAATCATATAACCATATAACCACATAACCACATAATCACATAACTACATAAACCATATAACAACATAACCATTATAACCGTATAACCATATTACCGTATAACCACATAACCACATAACCATATAAGCATATAACCACATAAGCATATAACCACATAACAATATAACCATTAAACCATATAACCACTTAACCATATAACCACATACCCACATAACCAAATAAGCACATAACAACATAACCATATAACCACATAACCACATAACCACATAACCATATAACCACATAACCATATAACCACATAACCATATAACCACATAACCACATAACCACATAACCACATAACCACATAACCACATAACCACATAACCACATAACCACATAACCACATAACCACATTAACACATAACCCGATAACCATATAACCATTAAACCATATAACAACATAACCATATAACTCCAAAACCAAATAACCATTAAACCATGTAACCACATAAACATATAACCACATAACTTGGAACCACATAACCACATAACCACCTAACCACATAACCATATAACCACATAACCAAATAAGCACATAACGACATAACCATATAACCACATAACCATGTAACCACATAACCACATAACCACATAACCCGATAATCATATAACCATTGAACCATATAACCACATAACCACATAACTACGAAACCAGATAACCATTAAACCATATAACCACATAACATATAACCACATGACCATGTAACCACATAACCACATAACGACATAACCACATAACGACATAACCACATAACCATATAAACACCTAACCATTAAACCATTAAACCATATAACCATATAACCATATCACCATATCACCATATCACCATATCACCATATCACCATATCACCATATAACCATATAACCATATAACCATATAACCATATAACCATATAACCATATACCCATATAACCACATAACTACTAAACCATATAACGATATAATCGCATAACCACATAACCACATAACCATATAACCACATAAGCATATAACCATTAAACCATATAACCATAAAACCATATAACCATATAACCACATAATCATAACCACATAACCACATAACCACATAACCACATAACCACATAACCACATAACCACATAACCACATAACCACATAACCACATAACCACATTACCACATAACCATTAAACCATATAACCACATAACATATAACCACATAACCATGTAACCACATAACCACATAACGACATAACCACATAACCATATAAACACATAACCATTAAACCATATAACCATATAACCATATAACCATATAACCATATAACCATATAACCATATAACAATATAACCATATAACCATATAACCATATAACCATATAACCATATAACCATATAACCATATAACCATATAACCATATAACCATATAACCATATAACCATAACCATATAACCATAACCATATAACCATTAAACCATAACCATATAAACCATAAAACCATATAACCATATAACCACATAATCATAACCACATAACCACATAACCACATAACCACATAACCATTAAACCATATAACCACATAAACATATAACCACATAACCATATAACCACATAACCACATAACCACATAACCACATAACCACATAACCACATAACCATTAAACCATTAAACCATATAACCATATAACCATATAATCATATAACCATATAACAATATAACCATATAACCATATAACCATATAACCATATAACCATATAAACATATAACCATATAACCATATAACCATATAACCATATAACCATATAACCATATAACCATATAACCACATAACCATATAACCATATAACCATATAACCATATAACCATATAACCATATAACCATATAACCATATACCATATAACCATATAACAATATAACCATTAAACCATATAACCATATAAATATATAGCCAAATAACCATATAACAATATAATCATATAACCACATAACCATATAACGACATAACCATGTAACCACATAACCATATAACCACATAACCATATAACCACATAACCACATAACCACATAACCACATAACCACATAACCACATAACCACATAACCGCATAACCATTAAACCATTAAACCATATAACCTCATAACCATTAAACCATTAAACCAAATAACTATATAACCATATAACCATATAAACATATAACCATATAACCAAATAACCATATAACCATATAATCATATAACCATATAACCATATAACCATATAACCATATAACCATATAACCATATAACCATATAACCATATAACCATATAACCATATAACCATATAACCATATAATCATATAACCATATAACCATATAACAATATAACCATATAAACACTTAACGACATAACCATATAACGAAATAACCACATAATCACATAATCACATAACCACATAACCATATAACCATATAACGGCATAACCATGCAACCGCATAACCAACTAAACACATAACCATTAAACCACATAACGACATAACCATATAACCATATAACCACATAACCATATAACCACATAATCATATAACCATATAACCACATAACCACATAATCACATAACTACATAAACCATATAACCACATAACCGTATAACCATATAACCATATTATAACCACATAACGACATAACCATATAACCATATAACCATATAACCACATAAACCCATAACCACATAACCATATAACCATTAAACCATATAACGACATAACCATATAAACATATAACTACATAACCATATAACCACATAACCATATAACCATTAAACCATATAACCATATAACCATATAATCATATAACCATTAAACCACATAACCATATAACCACATAACCACATAACCACATAACCATTAAACCATATAACCACATAACCATATAACCACATAACCATGTAACCACATAACCACATAACCACATAACCACATAACCATATAACCACATAACCATATAACCATATAACCATATAACCATATAACCATATAACCATATAACCATATAACCATATATAACCATATAACCATATAACCATATAACCATATAACAATATATTCATATAACTATATATAACCATATAACCATATAACCATATAACCATATAACCATATAACCATATAACCATATAACCATATAACCATATAACCATATAACCATATAACCATATAACCATATAACCAATAAACCACATAACCATATAACCATATAACCATATAACCATATAACCATATAACCATATAACCATATAACCATATAAATATACATAATATAATAATATAACGAAATAAACATATAACCACATAAACACATAACCATTAAACCACATAACCAAATAACCATATAACCACATAAACATATAACGACATAACCATATAACCACATAACCACATAACCACATAACCAAATAACCATATAACCACATAACCATATAGCCATATAACCACATAATCACATAACCATTAAACCAAATAACCTTATAACCAAATAACCATATAACCATATAACCATATAAACCATATAACCATATAACCATATAACCATATAACCATATAACCATATAACCATATAACCATATTCACATATTACCAGATAACCATATAACCATAACCATATAACCACATAACCATATAACCATATAACCATATAACCACATAACCATATAACCATATAACCATATAACCATATAACCATATAACCATATAACCATATAACCACATAACCACATAACCACATAACCATATAACCACATAACCATATAACCATATAAACACATAACCATAACCATATAACCATATAACCATATAACCATATAAACATATAACCACATAACCATATAACCACATAACCATATAACCACATAACCACATAACCACATAACCACATAACCATATAACCACATAACCATATAACCACATATAACCACATAACCATATAACCATATAACCATATAACCACATAACCACATAACCACATAACCCGATAATCATATAACCATGTAACCATGTAACCACATAACCACATAACCCGATAATCATATAACCATTGAACCATATAACCACATAACATATAACCACATGACCATGTAACCACATAACCACATAACGACATAACCACATAACGACATAACCACATAACCATATAAACACCTAACCATTAAACCATTAAACCATATAACCATATAACCATATAACCATATCACCATATCACCATATCACCATATCACCATATAACCATATAACCATATAACAATATAACCATATAACCATATAACCATATACCCATATAACCACATAACTATTAAACCATATAACGATATAACCACATAACCATATAACCACATAACAACATAACCATATAACCACATAACCATATAACCATATAACCACATAACCACATAACCACATAACCACATAACCACATAACCACATAACCACATAACCACATAACCACATAACAACATAAACACATAACCACATAACCACATAACCACATAACCATTAAACCATATAACAACATAACCACATAACCACAAAACCATGTAGCCATATAACCACATAACCACATAACGACATAACCACATAACCATATAAACACATAACCATTAAACCATTAAACCATATAACCATATAACCATAAAACCATATAACCATATAACCATATAACCATATAACCATATAACCATATAACCATATAACCATATAACCATATAACCATATACCCATATAACCACATAACTACTAAACCATATAACGATATAATCGCATAACCACATAACCACATAACCATATAACCACATAACCATATAACCATTAAACCATATAACCACATAACCATATAACCACATAACCATATAACCATATAACCACATAACCACATAACCACATAACCACATAACCACATAACCACATAACCATTAAACCATATAACCACATAACATATAACCACATAACCATGTAACCACATAACCACATAACGACATAACCACATAACCATATAAACACATAACCATTAAACCATTAAACCATATAACCATATAACCATATAACCATATAACCATATAACCATATAACCATATAACCATATAACCATATAACCATATAACCATATAAACATATAACCATATAACCATATAACCATATAACCATATAACCATATAACCACATAACCATATAACCATATAACCATATAACCATATAACCATATAACCATATAACCATATAACCATATAACCATATAACCATATAACCATGTAACCACATAACCACATAAACCATATAACCATATAACCATATAACCATATAACCATAACCATATAACCATATACATAACCATATAACCATATAACCATATAACCATATAACCACATAACCATTAAACCACATAACCATATAACCATATAACCACATAACATATATAACCACATAACCACATAACCACATAACCACATAACCACATAACCACATAACCACATAACCATATAACCATATAACCATATAACCATATAACCACATAACCATTAAACCATATAACCATATAACTATATAACCATATAACCATATAAACATATAACCATATAACCATATAACCATATAACCATATAACCATATAACCATATAACCATATAACCATATAACCATATAACCATATAACCATATAACCATATAACCATATAACCATATAACCATATAACGACATAACCACATAACCATATAAACACATAACCATTAAACCATTAAACCATATAACCATATAACCATATAATCATATAACCATATAACAATATAACCATATAACAATATAACCATATAACCATATAACCATATAAACATATAACCATATAACCATATAACCATATAACCATATAACCATATAACCATATAACCATATAACCATATAACCATATAACCATATAACCATATAACCATATAACCATATAACCATATAACCATATAACCATATAACCATATAAACATATAACAATATTACCATTAAACCATATAACCATATAAATATATAGCCAAATAACCATATTACAATATAATCATATAACCATATAACCATATAAACATATACGAACATAA
Source organism: Trachythela sp. YZ-2020 (assembly GCA_016169945.1). Classification (NCBI taxonomy): domain Eukaryota; kingdom Metazoa; phylum Cnidaria; class Anthozoa; order Malacalcyonacea; family Clavulariidae; genus Trachythela; species Trachythela sp. YZ-2020. The sequence goes on along the minus strand of JADLSH010000171.1, from coordinate 117,303 downwards.
CCATTAAACCACATAAGCATTGAGCCATATAACCACATAACCATATAACGACATAACCAGGTAACCACATAATCACATAACCACATAACCTCATAACCACATAACCGCATAACCATTAAACCATTAAACCATATAACCTCATAACCATTAAACCATTAAACCAAATAACTATATAACCATATAACCATATAAACATATAACCATATAACCAAATAACCATATAACCATATAATCATAGAAGCATATAACCATATAACCTTATAAACATATAACCATATAACCATATAACCATATAACCATATAACCATATAACCATATAACCATATAACCATGTAATCATATTACCATATAACCATATAACAATATAACCATATAAACACTTAACGACATAACCATATAACGAAATAACCACATAATCACATAACCACATAACCATATAACGATATAACCGCATAACCATGCAACCGCATAACCAACTAAACACATAACAATTAAACCACATAACGACATAACCACATATAACGACATAATCATGTACCCACATAATCATATAACCATATAACCACATAACCACATAATCACATAACTACATAAACCATATAACCACATAACCATTATAACCGTATAACCATATTACCGTATAACCACATAACCATATAACCATATAACAATATAACCATATAACCATATAACCATATACCCATATAACCACATAACTACTAAACCATATAACGATATAATCGCATAACCACATAACCACATAACCATATAACCACATAAGCATATAACCATTAAACCATATAACCATAAAACCATATTTCCATATAACCATATAACCACATAATCATAACCACATAACCACATAACCACATAACCACATAACCATTAAACCATATAACCACATAACATAAAACCACATAACCATGTAACCACATAACCACATAACGACATAACCACATAACCATATAAACACATAACCATTAAACCGTTAAACCATATAACCATATAACCATATAACCATATAATCATATAACCATATAATAAATATAACCATATAACAATATAACCATATAACCATATAACCATATAAACATATAACCATATAACCATATAACCATATAACCATATAACCATATAACCATATAACCATATAACCATATAACCATATAACCATATAACCATATAAACATATAACAATATAACCATTAAACCATATAACCATATAAATATATAGCCAAATAACCATATAACAATATAATCATATAACCATATAACCATATAACCATATAACCACATAACCACGTAACTATATAACGAAATAACCATATAACCATATAAACATATACGAACATAACCATTAAACCACATAAGCATTGAGCCATATAACCACATAACCATATAACGACATAACCATGTAACCACATAACCACATAACCACATAATCACATAACCACATAACCTCATAACCACATAACCGGATAACCATTAAACCATATAAACTCATAACCATTAAACCATTAAACCAAATAACAATATAACCATATAACCATATAAACATATAACCATATAACCAAATAACCATATAACCATATAATCATAGAACCATATAACCATATAACCTTATAACCATATAACCATATAACCATATAACCATATAACCATATAACCATATAACCATGTAATCATATTACCATATAACCATGTAACAATATAACCATATAAACACTTAACGACATAACCATATAACGAAATAACCACATAATCACATAACCACATAACCATATAACGATATAACCGCATAACCATGCAACCGCATAACCAACTAAACACATAACAATTAAACCACATAACGACATAACCACATATAACGACATAATCATGTACCCACATAATCATATAACCATATAACCACATAACCACATAATCACATAACTACATAAACCATATAACCATTATAACCGTATAACCATATTACCGTATAACCACATAACCATATAAGCATATAACCACATAAGCATATAACCACATAACAATATAACCATTAAACCATATAACCACTTAACCATATAACCACATACCTACATAACCAAATAAGCACATAACAACATAACCATATAACCACATAAACACATAACCACATAACCTCATAACCACATAACCATTAAACCATTAAACCATAAAACCATATAACCTCATAACCATTAAACCATTAAACCAAATAACTATATAACCATATAACCATATAACCATATAACCAAATAACCATATAACCATATAATCATAGAACCATATAACCATATAACCTTATAACCATATAACCATATAACCATATAACCATAAAACCATAAAACCATATAACCATATAACCAAACAACCATATAACCATTTTACCATAAAACCATATAACCATATAACCACATAATCATAACCACATAACCACATAACCACATAACCACATAACCACATAACCACATAACCATTAAACCATATAACCACATAACATATAACCACATAACCATGTAACCACATAACCACATAACGACATAACCACATAACCATATAAACACATAACCATTAAACCATTAAACCATATAACCATATAATCATATAATCATATAACCATATAACAATATAACCATATAACCATATAACCATACAACCATATAACCATATAAACATATAACCATATAACCATATAACCATATAACCATATAACCATATAACCATATAACCATATAACCATATAACCATATAACCATATAACCATATAACCATATAACCATATAACCATATAACCATATAACCACATAACCACATTACCACATAACCATTAAACCATATAACCACATAACCATATAACCATATAACCATATAATCATATAACCATATAATCATATAACCATATAACAATACAACCATATAACCATATAACCATATAACCATATAACCATATAACCATATAACCATATAACCATATAACCATATAACCATATAACCATATAACCATATAACCATATAACAATATAACAATATAACCATATAACCATATAACCATATAACCATATAACCATATAACCATATAACAATATAACCATTAAACCATATAACCATATAAATATATAGCCAAATAACCATATAACAATATAATCATATAACCATATAACCATATAAATATATAGCCAAATAACCATATAAAAATATAATCATATAACCATATAACCATATAACCATATAACCACATAACCACGTAACTATATAACGAAATAACCATATAACCATATAAACAAATACGAACATAACCATTAAACCACACAAGCATTGAGCCATATAACCACATAACCATATAACGACATAACCATGTAACCACATAACCACATAACCACATAACCACATAATCACATAACCACATAAACTCATAACCACATAACCGCATAACCATTAAACCATTAAACCATTAAACCATATAACCATATAACCATTAAACCATTAAACCAAATAACTATATAACCATATAAACATATAACCAAATAACCATATAACCAAATAATCATAGAACCATATAACCATATAACCATATAACCATATAACCTTATAACCATATAACCATATAACCATATAACCATATAATCATATAACCATATAACCATATAACAATATAACCATATAAACACTTAACGACATAACCATATAACGAAATAACAACATAATCACATAACCACATAACCATATAACCATATAACGGCATAACCATGCAACCGCATAACTAACTAAACACATAACCATTAAACCACATAACGACATAACGACATAACCACATATAACGACACAATCATGTACCCACATAATCATATAACCATATAACCACATAACCACATAATCACATAACTACATAAACCATATAACCACATAACCATTATAACCGTATAACCATATTACCGTATAACCACATAACCACATAACCACATAACCATATAAGCATATAACCACATAAGCATATAACCACATAACAATATAACCATTAAACCATATAACCACTTAATCATATAACCACATACCCGCATAACCACATAACCATGTAACCACATAACCACATAACCACATTAACACATAACCCGATAACCATATAACCAATAAACCATATAACAACATAACCATATAACTCCAAAACCAAATAACCATTAAACCATGTAACCACATAAACATATAACCACATAACCATGGAACCACATAACCACATAACCACCTAACCACATAACCATATAACCACATAACCAAATAAGCACGTAACGACATAACCACATAATCACATAACCACATAACCTCATAACCACATAACCGCATAACCATTAAACCATTAAACCATTAAACCATATAACCTCATAATCATTAAACCATTAAACCAAATAACTATATAACCATATAACCATATAAACATATAACCATATAACCAAATAACCATATAACCATATAATCATAGAACTGTATAACCATATAACCTTATAACCATATAACCATATAACCATATAACCATATAACAATATAATCATATAACCATATAACCATATAACAATATAACCATATAACCATATAACCATATAACCATATAACCATATAACCATATAACCATATAACCATATAACCATATAACCATATAACCATATAACCATATAACAATATAACCATATAACGAAACAACCACATAATCACATAACCACATAACCACATAACCACATAACCACATAACCATATAACCATATAACGGCATAACCATGCAACCGCATAAAAACTAAACATATAAACATTAAACCACATAACGACATAACCACATATAACGACATAATCATGTGCCCACATAATCATATAAGCATATAACCACATAACCACATAATCACATAACTACATAAACCATATAACCGCATAACCATTATAACCGTATAACCATATTACCGTATAACCACATAACCACATAACCATATAAGCATATAACCACATAAGCATATAACCACATAACAATATAACCATATAACAATATAACCATATAACCATTAAACCACATAAGAATTAATCCAGATAACCACATAACCATATAACGACATAACCATATAACCACATAACAATATAACAACATAACCATGTAACCACATAACCACATAGCCACGTAACCCGATAATCATATAACCATTAAACCACATAACCACATAACCACATTACCACATAACCATTAAACCATATAGCCACATAACATATAACCACATAACCATGTAACCACATAACGACATAACCACATAACCACATAACCACATAACCATATAAACACATAACCATTAAACCATTAAACCATATAACCATATAACCATATAACCATATAATCATATAACCATATAACAATATAACCATATAACCATATAACCATATAACCATATAACCATATAACCATATAACAATATAACCATATAACCATATAACCATATAACCATATAACCATATAACCATATAACCATATAACCATATAACCATATAACCATATAACCATATAACAATATAACCATATAACCATATAACCATATAACCATATAACAATATAACCATTAAACCATATAACCATATAAATATATAACCATATAACCACATAACCACATAACCACGTAACTATATAACGAAATAACCACATAACTATATAACCATATAAACATATACGAACATAACCATTAAACCACACAAGCATTGAGCCATATAACCACATAACCATATAACGACATAACCATGTAACCACATAACCACATAACCACATAATCACATAACCACATAACCTCATAACCACATAACCGCATAACCATTAAACCATTAAACCATTAAACCATATAACCTCATAACCATTAAACCATTAAACCAAATAACTATATAACCATATAACCATATAAACATATAACCATATAACCAAATAACCATATAACCATATAATCATAGAACCATATAACCATATAACCTTATAACCATATAACCATATAACCATATAACCATATAACCATATAACCATATAACCATATAATCATATAACCATATATATAGCCATATAACCATATAACAATATAACCATATAAACACTTAACGACATAACCATGCACATAACGAAATAACCACATAATCACATAACCACATAAACATATAACCATATAACGGCATAACCATGCAACCGCATAACCAACTAAACACATAACCATTAAACCACATAACGACATAACCACATATAACGACATAATCATGTACCCACATAATCATATAACCATATAACCACATAACCACATAATCACATAACTACATAAACCATATAACCACATAACCATTATAACCGTATAACCATATTACCGTATAACCACATAACCACATAACCATATAAGCATATAACCACATAAGCATATAACCACATAACAATATAACCATTAAACCATATAACCACTTAACCATATAACCACATACCCACATAACCAAATAAGCACATAACAACATAACCATATAACCACATAACCACATAACCACATAACCATATAACCATTAAACCACATAAGAATTAATCCAGATAACCACATAACCATATAACGACATAACCATATAACCACATAACCATGTAACCACATAACCACATAACCACATAACCACATTAACACATAACCCGATAACCATATAACCATTAAACCATATAACAACATAACCATATAACTCCAAAACCAAATAACCATTAAACCATGTAACCACATAAACATATAACCACATAACCATGGAACCACATAACCACATAACCACCTAACCACATAACCATATAACCACATAACCAAATAAGCACATAACGACATAACCATATAACCACATAAACACATAACCTCATAACCACATAACCGCATAACCATTAAACCATATAACCTCATAACCATTAAACCATTAAACCAAATAACTATATAACCATATAACCATATAAACATATAACCATATAACCAAATAACCATATAACCATATAACCATATAATCATTTAACCATATAACCATATAACCATAAAACCATATAACCATATAATCATATAACCATATAACCATATAACCATATAACAATATAACCATATAAACACTTAACGACATAACCATGCATATAACGAAATAACCACATAATCACATAACCACATAACCATATAACCATATAACGGCATAACCATGCAACCGCATAACCAACTAAACACATAACCATTAAACCACATGACAACATAACCACAAATAACGACATAATCATGTACCCAGATTATCATATAACCATATAACCACATAACCACATAATCACATAACTACATAAACCATATAACACATAACCATTATAACCGTATAACCATATTACCGTATAACCACATAACCACATAACCATATAAGCATATAACCACATAAGCATATAACCACATAACAATATAACCATTAAACCATATAACCACTTAACCATATAACCACATACCCACATAACCAAATAAGCACATAACAACATAACCATATAACCACATAACCACATAACCACATAACCACATAACCATATAACCATTAAACCACATAAGAATTAATCCAGATAACCACATAACCATATAACGACATAACCATATAACCACATAACCATGTAACCACATAACCACATAACCACATAACCACATAACCACATTAACACATAACCCGATAACCATATACCCATTAAACCATATAACAACATAACCATATAACTCCAAAACCAAATAACCATTAAACCATGTAACAACATAAACATATAAGCACATAACCATGGAACCACATAACCACATAACCACCTAACCACATAACCATATAACCACATAACCAAATAAGCACATAACGACATAACCACATAATCACATAACCACATAACCTCATAACCACATAACCGCATAACCATTAAACCATTAAATCATTAAACCATGCATATAACCTCATAACCATTAAACCATTAAACCAAAAAACTATATAACCATATAACCATATAAACATATAACCATATAACCAAATAACCATATAACCATATAATCATAGAACCACATAACCATATAACCTTATAACCATATAACCATATAACCATATAATCATATAACCATATAATCATATAACCATATAACCATATAACAATATAACCATATAAACACTTAACGACATAACCATATAACGAAATAACCACATAATCACATAACCATATAAGCACATAACCACATAACTACGAAACCAGATAACCATTAAACCATATAACCACATAACATATAACCACATGACCATGTAAACACATAACCACATAACGACATAACCACATAACGACATAACCACATAACCATATAAACACCTAACCATTAAATCATTAAACCATATAACCATATAAACATATAAACATATCACCATATCACCATATAATCATATAACCATATAACAATATAACCATATAACCATATAACCACATACCCACATAACCAATTAAGCACATAACCACATAGCCATATAACCATATAACCATATAACCACATAACCACATAACCACATACCCATATAACCATTAAAACACATAAGAATTAATCCAGATAACCAGATAACCATATAACGACATAACCATATAACCACATAACCATATAACCACATAACCATGTAACAACATAACCACATAGCCACGTAACCCGATAATCATATAACCATTAAACCACATAACCACATAACCACATAACCACATAACCACATAACCACATTACCACATAACCATTAAACCATATAACCACATAACCACATTACCAAATAACCATTAAACCATATAACCACTTAATCGTATAACCACATACCCACATAACCAAATAAGCACATAACAACATAACCATATAACCACATAACCACATAACCACATAACCCTATAACCATTAAACCACATAAGAATTAATCCAGATAACCACATAACCATATAACGACATAACCATATAACCACATAACCATGTAACCACATAACCACATAACCACATAACCACATAACGACATAACCACATAACGACATAACCACATAACCATATAAACACCTAACCATTAAATCATTAAACCATATAACCATATAACCATATAACCATATAACCATATCACCATATCACCATATAACCATATAACAATATAACCATATAACCATATAACCACATACCCACATAACCAATTAAGCACATAACCACATAACCATATAACCATATAACCACATAACCACATAACCACATACCCATATAACCATTAAACCACATAAGAATTAATCCAGATAACCACATAACCATATAACGACATAAGAATTAATCCAGATAACCACATAACCACATAACCATGTAACAACATAACCACATAGCCACGTAACCCGATAATCATATAACCATTAAACCACATAACCACATAACCACATTACCACATAACCATTAAACCATATAACCACATAACCACATTACCAAATAACCATTAAACCATATAACCACATAACGACATAACCACATATAACGACATAATCATGTACCCACATAATCATATAACCATATAACCACATAACCACATAATCACATAACTACATAAACCATATAACCGCATAACCATTATAACCGTATAACCATATTACCGTATAACCACATAACCACATAACCATATAAGCATATAACCACATAAGCATATAACCACATAACAATATAACCATATAACAATATAACCATATAACCATATAACCACATACCCACATAACCAATTAAGCACATTACCACATAACCATATAACCATATAACCACATAACCACATAACCACATACCCATATAACCATTAAACCACATAAGAATTAATCCAGATAACCACATAACCATATAACGACATAACCATATAACCACATAACCATATAACCACATAACCATGTAACCACATAACCACATAGCCACGTAACCCGATAATCATATAACCATTAAACCACATAACCACATAACCACATAACCACATTACCACATAACCATTAAACCATATAACCACATAACATATAACCACATAACCATGTAACCACATAACCATATAACCACATAACCATGTAACCACATCACCACATAACCACATAACCACATTAACACATAACCCGATAACCATATAACCATTAAACCACATAACCACATAACCACATAACCACATAACCACATTACCACATAACCATTAAACCATATAACCACATAACGACATAACCACATAACCACATAACCATATAACCACATAACCATGTAACCACATCACCACATCACCACATAACCACATTAACACATAACCCGATAATCATATAACCATTAAACCACATAACCACATAACCACATAACCACATTACCACATAACCATTAAACCATATAATCACATAACGACATAACCACATAACCATATAACCACATAACCATGTAACCACATCACCACATAACCGCATAACCACATTAACACATAACCCGATACCCATATAACCATTAAACCATATAACAACATAACCATATAACTCCAAAACCAAATAACCATTAAACCATGTAACCACATAAACATATAACCACATAACCATATAACCACATAACCAAATAAGCACATAACGACATAACCATATAACCAGATAACCAAATAAGCACATAACGACATAACCATATAACCACATAACCATGTAACCACATAACCCGATAATCATATAACCATTGAACCATATAACCACATAACCACATAACTACGAAACCAGATAACCATTAAACCATATAACCACATAACATATAACCACATGACCATGTAACCACATAACCACATAACGACATAACCACATAACGACATAACCACATAACCATATAAACACCTAACCATTAAACCATTAAACCATATAACCATATAACCATATAACCATATCACCATATCACCATATCACCATATAACCATATAACCATATAACCATATAACCATATAACCATATAACCATATAACCACATAACTATTAAACCATATAACGATATAATCGCATAACCACATAACCACATAACCATATAACCACATAAGCATATAACCATTAAACCATATAACCATAAAACCATATTTCCATATAACCATATAACCAAACAACCATATAACCATTTTACCATAAAACCATATAACCATATAACCACATAATCATAACCACATAACCACATAACCACACATAACCATATAACCATTAAATTATTAAACCATTAAACCATATAACCACATAACCATATAACCATATAACCCTTAGACCATCTAACCATAAAACCGCATAATCATATAACCATTAATAACAATATAACCACATAACCACATAAATATATAACGATATATCCACATAACCACATAAACACATAACAATATAACCACATAACCATATTACCATTAAACCATATAACCACATATCCACATAAACATATAATCATATAACTATATAACCATATAACATATAACCATATAACCATATAAAAATATAACCATATAACCATATAACCACATAAGCATATAACAATATAATCATTAAACCATATAACCACTTTACCATATAACCACATACCCACATAACCAAATAAGCACATAACCACATAACCATATAAGCACATAACCACATAACCACATACCCATATAACCATTAAACCACATAAACATTGAGCCATATAACCACATATAACGACATATAACGACATAACGTGTAACCACATAACCACATAACCATATAACAACATAACCATGTAACCACATAACCTCATAACCACATAACCACATAATCCGATAACCATATAACCATTAAACCTTATAACCACATAACCATATAACTACAAAACCACATGACCATTAAACCATATAAGCACATAAACATATAACCGCATAATCATGTAACCACATAACCACATAACCAAATAACCATATAACCACATACCCACATAACCAAATAAGCACATAACAACATACCCTTATAACCATTAAACCACATAAGAATTAATCAAGATAACCACATAACCATATAACCACATAACCATGTAGCCACGTGACCACATAACCACATAACCCGATAATCATGTAACCATTAAACCATATAATCACATAACCACATAACCACATAACCACATAACCACATAACCACATAACCACATAACCACATAACCATTAAACCATATTACCACATAACATATAACCACAAACCATTTAACCACATAACCACATAACCACATAACCACATAGCGACATAACCACATAACGACATAAACACATAACCACATAACCATATAAACACATAACCATTAAACCATTAAACCATATAACCATATAAACATATCACCATATAATCATATAACCATACAACAATATAACCATATAACCATATCACCATATCACCATATAACCATATAACCATATAACCACATAACCATATAACCATATAACCATATAACCATATAACCATATAACCATATAACCATATAACCATATAACCATATAACCATATAACCACATAACCACATAACCATATAAGGACATAATCACGTAACCACATAACCACATAACCATTAAACCATATAACCACATAACCATTAAACCATATAACCATATAACTATATAGCCAAATAACCATATAACCATATAACCATATAACCTATAAACATATAACCATATAAACACATAACCATTAAACCATTAAACCATATAACCATATAACCATATAACCATATCACCATATAATCAGATAACCATATAACAATATAACAATATAACCATATAACCATATAACCATATAACCATATAATCAATTAACCATATAACCATATAACCACATAAGGACATCATCACGTAACCACATAACCACATAACCACATAACCATTAAACCATATAACCACATAACCATTAAACCATATAAACATATAACTATATAGAAAAATAACCATATAACCATATAAACATATAACCGTATAAACATATAACCATATAACATAATAACGATATAACCAGATAACCACATAACCATATAACCATATAACCATATACCCACATAACCATTAAACCACATAAGCATTGAGCCATATAACCACATAACCATATAAAGACATAACCATGTAACCACATAACCATATAACGACATAACCATCTTACCACATAACTATATAACGATATAACCAGATAACCAGATAACCAGACAACCAAATAACCATATAACCATATACCCACATAACCATTAAACCACAAGCATTGAGCCACATAACCACATAACCATATAACGACATAAGCATGTAACCACATAACCACATAACCATATAACGACATAACCATATAACCACAGGAGTAGTGTAGGTACCGATCGAACCTTATTTTTAGGGGGGAGCAGGGGGAGCAAGGGGGGAGCACATCATTAAAAATTCAAACATCATTAGCATATGGTACATTAACATACAGGGGGAGCAGCGTCATTAACAGGGGGAGCAGCGTCATTAACAGGGGGCGGAGAATATCATTAAAAATTCATTAACATAAACATAATTAATTATGTATTGCCGTCATAATGATATGCAAGGCGCGTTTGGGCAAGACAGTCATTATGTTGAGTTCAGCATATTTTGTGTGCAAAAATATATGGGTTTGTTGTCGCGAGATTTATAAACTCCTTCAATCTCGTATCTAGTGAAGTATTTCTTTCGACCAATATTAATAAGTTTTCAAGCGTTTATTTAGTAAAGCCTATACAAGTGAGATTTACAAACATTAAATAACTATTTTGATGCATTTGTTGCTAATGTAAACTAAAGACACAATAGCTTAACTCATTAAGGGATTAAGTCAAAAGGCTTGTTTGGGCGGAACGAGAAGATCTTAAGGTGTAATCGGCATAGCTAAGGTCTTATAGAGCAATACAAATATATGTTTATCAAGCGATTGTATAAACATAATTCTTACAGGGATTTAAACCTTACAAAGTTTCAAGCGTTTTAGATGTAGCAGAGTGGGAAAAGCAGTAATTTTTAAGCGAGATTTACAAGCATATACAAACATTGTATATAGACATTTAGGATTTCTTAGGTAATTACGGGCAATTAAGATTTTCTAGCTTAAAGATTTGAATAAATTTAGAATATATTATTTATAGGACTGGGAAATATTGTACAATGTACATACAACACACACGGAATTAATTTTATTAATTGATAATAATTTATTTTAGTAAGGTCTGCTCCTAAGAGCATATCGTTTAGGTGTCTTTTGTATCTTTAAAGAGATATTTTTTGTCTGCTTTCGGGGGATAATCTTGCAATTGCTAAATCTTAAGGTCTCCAATCTGAAATCAACCCAATATTAAATATATTTTTAACAAAGTAAATAAGGTCTGCTCTGGGTCTGCTTCTAAGAACGTATTATTCTTAAACTCCAAATCCTAAGAGTGAATCATTGAATCCTAAAATTGAATAATTGAATATCGAGCGATGTTAGCTTCATATCGAGCGAGCCAACCTCCATATAGAGCGAGCTTAGCTTCGAGCCGACCTCTAAGACGTAAGGATAGGCCCGAGCCGAGCTCTGACATATAAGGATAGCCCGAGCCAAGCTTAGTGTATATCTCCAATGATATCCTAAGATACTGTATGATATCTTAAGATACTGTATGATATCTTAAGATACTGTATGATATCCTAAGATACTGTATGATATCCTAAAATGATATCCTAAGATACTGTATGAAATAAGGAAGATAAAAATAAGGAAGATAAATTCCACTCCTCCCTCTACTTCTTTCTGTAACCCTAAATCTCTAAGTCCAACACTAATTTATTAACTCTAATACTTGTTCTACTTTTAACCCTAACTCTCGATCTAACTGCAACCCTTTCTCTAACCTTAACCCTAACTCTGATACTTACGCTAAAAATATAAATTTTCAAAACCACACATCTGTTGTCTTTGCCTGGACGGGGAGCGCCCCTATATCTTATGACTTATGACTCATGACTTATGACTTATGACTTATGATTTATGACTTATGACTCATGACTACATGATATGTAATATTTTGGCTCTATTTTGCTTAATTCAAATCTTTAATTAACATAATATTATATACAACTTTAAGTTAGCCATTGGTCGTAATTTCTTCAAGGACTACAGACGAGGGAGGAATTACTGATAGTCTTCAACTACAGTTATGCCTGCATGTTTCTTGGACAGTCTTTGACATTCTTGTGTCCTTTCATCGGATTTTTGCAAGAACGACAATATCTTGCTCTTTTAGGTGCAACATCAGTTGAAAGGGACTCAGTAACTAAAACACAAGAAAATTATACAATACTTATAAGACAAGAATGCACGCATGGTGTTTAACAAGGCACATTGGCAGATATTTTGGTTAACCCATTAGAGCACGAGACTCTCCTTGATGAGTAAAATTATCTCTCATTAGACAGAGTTAAACAGTACAGTAGGGCACATTCCAGCTTGATGGGTTAAAATTATGTTAAGAATATCTGAGCACAAACTGTACAGTACCTTGTAAAGTCCTTGGGACCTCTTGTACAACCATTGATTTCCTCTTTCTCCATACTTCTGTCGTTTCCTTTCTTGGCTGCTTTTCTAGCATAGTATTCATGGGAGCAGGTGCCATTGTCTCCAACTCTTTTCTTGCTGCCTTTAATTTCTTATCTAATTTTGCATCAACAAAAGTGTTGAACATTTCTTCAACATAATCTAATAAACATAAAATCATCTTTAAGTTTTTCAGTCGCTTGACAGTCCCTAAATTAGATTGTTCATACCATAATTTGGCTTCACTTTGACATTCCGCACTGTAGCTTCCCCATTTATAAATTTTGGATAAACCACTTTTATCTGCTCACTGCCATCTTCATTTTTACTATTATCCCGGTGAAGATTGTTGTTAAAATGGACAGCTGCAATTATGTGCCTGAAAACGAAGATATTCGTATTAAATAGCTTGAAATGGCCATTGCAATGTAGTATATTCTAATGCAGTGCTCTGACCACTGGAATCATCCTAATATGAATAAATGTTAGATCTTAGCAACTGGACTCTCAGTGGTCACAAGCACCAGTTGGTGGAATGCCAAGTCTCTGGTTTGATTCCTGACAGAGGATCTATGGATACATTTTTCCCAACTGCAAATGGTTAGGTCTAAAATACATACACTATATACACAGACAATACAGTGCAACAATAAGTAATATAGTTTACCTGCAGTACATTCCTTGGTACGAGTAAGCTATCATTTTGGGGGCAAATTGGTTAAGCACTGAATGGAAGCCCTCCAGACAACTTGTTTGGGCAATTGGTGATGCTTTCTTTATGCCTTTAACCAGTGCAGTTTTCTTCAGCACTTTGCACACTTTTTCATAAACTGCTGTATCTGCAAAATTACCAATATACATCACTAATGATAAAATAACCCATTGAGCACCACCGCTCTCCCCTTGACAAGTAAAATTGTATAGCGCTAGACTGATTAAAATAATAAAGTGGGCGCATTAGGGTGTAATGTACTTATGTACTCTACAAGCCATGCCCCATATCTAATTAATCTATTTCCCCCATAGGCCTTAATTTATGCCAATTGTTTATAGGGGATTTATTACATAATTTCCTGTTCTTAATCCTTTTAAAAAACAATTGAATTTTCTCGGCCACTCATTATTCGTATTACAGTACAACAGGTATTGGACATTTTATGCAACCTCCTACCCAGGACCTGCCCTCACCTTCCACCAAGACAATGGGCATGGGAACAAGTTTGCATTTATGTAAAATCACTAAAATGATATAAAGAACATGCATATTGGTACCTTCTTCAATCCACCGCCTGTCAGAAATAGTCTCTCCATGAGCACACTTGTTGAAGATGCCATTTGGAAGGTCTGCATGTTTATTAACAATATGTGACAAGAAAGACTAAAATTTGGCCCATATTAATTCACCATCACCAGATGGAGTGGATGTTGCACTCCACATCAAATGGTTTCCACAGGGCTTTATCCAGTCAGCCAGATGCTCACATTCCTTTTCTTTGATAATTTTGGTTAGCACTTTGTAAATCTCTAAAGAAAACATATTTGTTTATATACAAAACATGGCATCAAATGATTGAGGCACAGACTATATAAAGCATTTAAAGGTAAGCAAGGGTATTCAATTACAGTGGATTGAATGATTTGTTAATATCAAGAACTATATTGCATCATTTGTATAATTTATTTGAAGCCAAAGAAAATTCAATCCTATTTTTAACACCACTATTTTATCTTTGAAGTTGGTTGACACAGCTTGCATTATAGGGGGGTGGAGTAGCATTATTCAAATTAAAATACTCAACTCTTTTTGAGATGCCACAGGTCAAAATAATGTTTGATGTGGGCAAGGTTTTCCGCATATATTTGGCAATAGCTGAGTGGCGGTCAGTAATGAAGGTGTCAAAGATAATCCCACACACTAGTAGGCTGTCATGCACTGCTTGAACCCCAACCTCTCCATTGCTTGACTGCTTCCTGCAACATTTCTCTGCCAAAATGAAATCAGGATAGTAATTAACCCATTACTTGACTGTCCACTAAAACCATCTGGCATTTGAAAAAGTAAAATAACAAAGTAGAGTGCAGCAAATTGCTTATCGATGGAAGGTAAGATCCCATTCACTCATACAAAATTATTTAAAACCATTCGGGATATACTGTACAGTGTCTTAAAAAACGACTGCTCCAAAAGGTAGATAATGGTGTGTTGTAACCCATTAAGTTGCACTGCACTCTAATGTGCCCTACTTTACTATTTTACTCTGTCTAATGCCAGACTATTTTACTCTGTCTGCCACAAAACGATTTTACTCATTAATCAGAGAGCGCAGGCGCTCACTGGGTTAACCTACCTGAATCAAAGAAAAATCAATGATAAGTGGAACTGTGCAACAAAATAAAGTGTATGCACAGTATTTTGTACTATGACCCATGCTGTCATGCCGACCATCACCAGCAATAACCAAATTCTGCCCAGTTGCTTTCAGCTTGGTAAACATATCTTGCTGGTATTTCTTCCAATACAACTGGATCGTTGGAAAGAGTTTTTTCTAAAAAGGCATTCAATTGTATGACATTTCATTCTCAAACTATCCAGGGTAATGGTATGGGGTGGCTTTTCATGCACTCAGTAATAAATGTTTTTTTCTCAAAAATGTTCTGTAATCTTCCGGGCATATTTGATATTTTTCTGGGGTGAGGAGGATTGGCTCGGTTCGTACATTTTCTGAATTGTTTGATACCTAGCCTCCTGCGCAGACGTCGTTAGTGGCCCGAGGCCTCACCTAACGTCTGCTCACATTCGCTATGCATTTGACTTCCCGGCAATTGACCAATCACAATTATCTACACGATAATTGGAAGATCGACCTTCAATGACCTTCACATGGAAAACCCAACACACGGCAAGATAAATGGAAGGCCATTATCAACAAATCTGCAATATTGTTAAAGTTGAAAGTTTAACTGTTCATCAGAAAAAGGCTATTCATTCTATCATAAACGAAAGGAAGGATGTTTTTGTTAATCTCCCAACCGGCGCAGGAAAATCACTCATTTATCAAGCGTTACCTAAGCTATTCGATGAAAAATTTGGTGGTAAACATGTAGTTATCGTGGTTTCGCCTTTGATTAATTTGATGCGAGATCAAGTAAAGAAGCTACGCGATTTAGGAGTCAGTGCTGTGTCGTTAAGTGAAATCGAGAGCGACGAAGAAGAGAAGGCATTGCAAGAAGGGAAATTTTCTGTAGTATATGGCACACCAGAGGCATTATTGAAGACCGAACGATGGAGAAGAATGCTTTCCAACAAAGTGTACAGCAAAATGGTTTGTGCTGTGGCTATTGATGAAGCGCATGTGATTAAACAATGGTATGTATTGTATGTCTTGAATTTGTCTTTTTATACGTTGCCTCATATTATCTATTGGCATTGAATGTCGTACTAACAATATTATACAGTATATATGAGCCATTATTGTCAATATACACATCCCAACCCTCTGATTTCTATTTTTTAAATACTACCATTATTAATAATCTTGCAGTTTGGGTATTATTCTCATATACCCAACCCCTAAGAGGCCCTAAGAAAAAATTGCATTTTCTACTCTTAACTCCATGAGCCCTATCAAGTTTTTTTTGTGAAGGGAGGATATAAAATATTTTATATATTACCATTCACAAAAAACTTGACAGGGCTCGTCCTCAGTAAATATGAACCTTCATTAGCCTCAAACCCTCTGTGTCAACCCTAAGAAATTGCTAATGGGGGGGGGGGGTGTATCGTCTATTAAATGTTTTAGTCCTGTTAAAACAATACCAAATAAATACTGTAAATGGTTAATAAGTACTAATAACAATTGAAAATAAAATGATAAATTATGATGGGGTCATTGGTATTTTAGCAGTTGACATTTTATCCCTGGCCAAGTTCGTTCCTTGTAATCAATATACTGGTGCTTTATAGTATAAACTGAGACTGCCACTGCATGTAATTAGCTTTTGTCCAACTGAATACATTCATTAATGACTAATGGTTGACTTGTTTATGTTCAAGAATCTTATTAATGACAAGTAAAATTGTCTGCCATTATAAAATACAGACGAAGCTAGCAAGACTAATATGTGGTTTAATATTGATTTAGGGGAACATCATCAAGCTCTAAATATGCAGCATTCCGTGAAGCATATGGTCGCCTGCATGAGCTTCGAGCCCTATTGTCACCAGATGTAAGCTTCATTGCACTTACAGCAACTGCTACTCTTGATACTAAGAAATTTATCTTGGATACTTTGTGTATGAATAATCCAGTAGAGGTACAAGAAAGTCCCAACAAGAAAAATGTCATGTATTCTGTTACCTACATCCAACAATCGCATAGAATTGATGATACTTTTCAATGGATTGTTGATGAAATCATTAACATGGGAAGTTCCGCAGAACGAGTTATCATTTATTGCCAAACCATCAAGCAATGTAGTGTTGTTTATTCTAAACTCAGGGCTTGTCTTGGTGAACATTTTCATTCTGGACAATCAGTTGAAAGTGCTGTGTTAGAAATGCTTCATTCATGTACACCACAAGCTAACAAGGACAACATTATCAAATCATTTCAAGATCCTAATGGTACAGTCAAGGCATTGGTTGCAACAATTGCTTTTGGGATGGGTATAGACTGCAAAAGGGTTCACACATCAGTTCATTTTGGTCCACCAAAGAATGTGGAATCGTACATACAAGAAAGTGGAAGAATAGGAAGAGATGGACAGCTTAGCAAGTCATATATTATCTATCAAGGAATTTTACTGGGTCATGTAGAAAACAACATCAAGGAATATTTAAAAACTACAGAATGTAGAAGAAAGAGTTTGTTGAGCCATTTTGGAATTTCACTTGGTAATGTCCAGTCCCCACAGCCTGCACACTTGTGTTGTGATAATTGTGCTTTGAATTGCATGTGTGGGATGACACAATGCAAATCTTATTCTATCTATCCTGGTATTTTGGCAAATCCTTCTCAACTTAATGTTGAACTTCCTATCTCTAATGTAATAAGGGAAGTCACTTCTACACATTACCAGAAACTAAAGAAGAACTAGTGAAATTTCAAAGAAGCTCTTAATGGATGTAATTGGAAAGGTATCAATGGGCCAAATGCATTTACATATTCCTCCACAAATGGTGATTGGCTTTGGGCAAGTTCAAATGAATCAAGTGTTAAAACATTGTGGGTCTATTTTTTCCGTTGATGATGTTTACAAATTTGTTGAAATTTGGCATCATAACCATGCACATTCCATATACTTGATGCTTTGTAACGTTTTTGATAACAATGAAGATACTTGTATAACTGGTGCATGTAATTTATTAATACCTACATTTGATGATGATGATGACAATGTTGATGAAGAAGATATAAATGACGAATGGGCATGCTTTCTTGACGATTCTGATCTTTTAAACATGGCTCTGGAAAACCTATCCATTTCCCATTTGAATGACAATGACTCTAATGAAAACATTGAAGAATCTTTCTAATTGAAACCATAAACGTAAAACTGTATACAGTTAAGAACAAATGGATTTAATCAGTGGTTACATTGTTTTATCCGGCAATTAATAGGTATGTTGTGGTGTTATACTACGGTATACTATTACTTTCTTTTTAATACTTGTTAACATGTCAGTATTGCAAATAATATGTATATGGGAGAGGGGCATTCAAAGGTACCTGAGAATCTACAATATTTGGTAAATTTTGTTAAATTAATGAACAAAAAACTTCGGATGTTAAATTGTTTATTACAAGGCTTCAGAAACAAACCACAGTCTTTCAAAAATGACTAATTGTACTGTAATATACTCGCCTTCAGCTCGTAATTTTGCTCGCTTTTCTTAACTCTTGCAACATTCCCGTGTGTATGGATCAGGCCATCCAAACACAGAAACCATAAAGTAATTGTTTTATAAAATAACAACAACATTTTAGTCTTCCGTGTTTGGATGGTCTGATCCAAAACACAGCTGGTTTCAACCAATCAGAGCATGTGTTATATATTACATGCTATATTATAGAATATGAAAAAGGCAAAAATCAGATTACCGAATACCTGAATGTCCTTCCCCCATGCACCCACAATGGTTGAATGAGTGTGGAAGACAACCACAATTAGTAAGATTTATTATTTTCAGTTTATCTTGCTTTTGTGTTCTTCTTTATATTTTCTTTGTGCTCATTGATCCACTTGTAAACCATTGATATATCAAGGCCCAATATCGGGTTTCTATCAATATTGTTGAAACTATGATATGTACGAGCATTTTGCTTCACAAATGCATGATGTTCCACGAGCTTATCAACAATTGTTTTTAAATCTTCATCATCGTTTTTATTCGTGTGTTTGCCAGATTTGAAGCCTTTCTTAACACTTTCTTGCAAAGTGTTTATTATTGTCCTGGTACATTTCTCAGATTTGCATATTCGAGAAATTGATGCAGGATTCACATTGGGCCCCAAGTTCTTCACAGCTTGTTTCAAGTAGTGGTTGCTGTGTTCCACCTCCAGATCCAATGGGATATTTTTCCCCAACATACCATGGTTATTGACACCCCTGTTCCAGATGTATCTATGAGCATCTCTGGGGGACAATATAGTGTTTATTAGAAACATTTGATAAAGACACTCAAGGGCATACTTGCTACTGTGTTTATCAGCTTTGCAGTACAGTAGAAGGTACTTATATTGCCTCATTATACGACGCCCGTCACCCTCTTTCACAGCGTCAAGAAAGTTTAGAAATGTCATGCCATGTGAAAGAAGACCACAGTTATAGTTATAAATGTCATCTTTCATCAAGCTTTCATCGCTAAGTGAAGACTCTTCTGCAGTGGTATTGGTTGGCTCTGGTGCATGTGGGATCACAGGTGGTGGGTGATGGGTGAGCTCGTGTTTACGCCTACTCTTTCCATCATACTTAAATGATAGAGTACATCCACTAAAACGGCATGGGAATCTGCCATCATTTGTCAACTGCTGATTCTTAATCGCATTTTCTTTATCTTGCATGTTCAGGATGCCACTTATGAGGTTGTTTGTGTCTTCTTCAGAAAAGATGATTTTCTCCACAATCTTGCTTGCAGCTTTATGAAGATATTTTCGTTTTTCTGATGTGGTCTGGTCTTCTAGGTCTTCTGGAATAGGGAATTTGGTTGGTGCTCCTGACTTCGATTGAAATCCCAAAACTTCCATCGCTGCTGCAATAACTCTTGCTTTCACCTCAAGTATAAGAAAATCTCGATTTGCAGCATATGCATTCTTTGGATCATTCACTACATTTCTACGATTAATTAATGTTCTGTCTGAATACATTGTGCAAATGTCTCCATCTGACTTGACTGAGTAGAAACGCTCATATATCATCTGTCAATAAAAGATATAACATGCTTGAAGGTATGCTATAATAGACATTAATCATGAAATTGATCATCAACTGAAAATGAAATTGATCGTCTACTTTTGTAGTTAACGTTCTAACCATGCAATAACAATGGCAAGTAATTTTTTTATTTGGTAGAGTAATATACCAAACTAGGTTGCTTAACCCTTGCATCCCACTTTATTTAATAGGGGGGGGGGGAGATTGCTGCCATTCAATGTGTTAATCAGGCTAGCTGCACATGCACTAGCTCTGTTAATCCTTTAAGTGACAATGCACCCAGATGTGCCACACTTTATTATTTTACTCTGTCAAATGCCAGACTATTTTACTCTGTCTAACGCCATATGATTTTACTCGTTTGGGGAAGAGTTTGACACTCAATGGGTTAAGGTAAATATTAAGAGAAATACAGTAAGCTAGCTGAGAGAACTTGATAAGCCTTTCCCTATGACAAGTAAAATTGAATGGTGTTAGACAGAATAAGCACATTAGAACTTAAAAAGGTTAATACTGTACATAATACTCTTTCAAAGTATTTGTTGACTCACTGAAAGTATTTTGAGTCCGGCATGCCAATCACCCAGCTGCATAATAATGCCTTCAAGGCGATCTTCTGGTGTGTATCCATTCATCACAGATTGGATGACATTTATTGCTCGTTCCACAGTAAGCTGATCCCCAGCAAAGAGTTGAGGGTCGAATTTGGTCTCGTTGCCGATTGACTGTTTTGGCAAGTATGATTGCAATTGCTTTAGAATTTCCATCATTTCTTCATTTGTATTTTCATTCTTGAAAATAATTCCCAAAGGAGCCTATAAAATAAAGATATACAATTAACTCATGATCACAAAATTATATTAGTCTTGTGGTAATGATCATAGTTACATGTTACAGTGCCAACTTCCATCTTAGCCTGGCTGTGTCTATTTTTAGTTCATGTACCACAAATTTTATATTAGCTCCCCCCCCCCCCCTATTAAGCGACCTATATAATGTACCCCTTGACGATATAGGGGGCTTGATATTTTATTGCATTAAACGACTTTATGCATGGGTCGTTATAGTGGCTAAATTACCAAATAATTCCCACTCCCCCCCCAGGTTGTCACTGGGTGTACCCCCCAGACAAGCTGTTAATATGTCACGGTATTGTACTCTATAACATACAATTTGGTCATGTTTGAGTGGAAATGGAGTAGTAAAATCATGCAATAACAAGTTAATACAAGCATGAATTATTGTGATTTATTATATAAAGTATAGGGCTTTATAGAGATTTCGAGCACTGATAAAAGTGATAATCTCACATCTGAGATTATTTATGATAATCTCACATGTGAAAATTATCGCTTTTCTGTAAAAATTATCGCTTTTCAAAGACTGTTCTTTATATAATAAACAGAAAAATACATAGTAATTACAAAACCACTTAACCAGACCTTGACAGATTTTTTTGCCATTTCTTTGCTATAACGATGTTGAATATGCAACACACACACTTGTTTAAGAAATTCAAAATGTTCGAAGTATTCTACTAGGAAACGTGAAACCAATATCACGAAGTCAAATCTTTGCTTCTTCTCATCTTCTGCACTCACAAGTAGATCAATATTCTCCAAGCTATCAATACTCTTGTTGCAGTGGGTTGGCAAATGACTTCCCGAAATTCTGTTCTCTGCATAAAGATGATTAACCCAATGGCAATCCATATTTTGGGATGTCTTTGTCATTTGTCTACGTTCAATCCTGACGTCAACATTATTAAAAGGAATAATATAACCTGGATGGACCGAAGAACCGTTTTCTCCTTGGAACGTGTCCTCCAAATTTCGTTTGGCAGTTTTCAACAGCTCGTCGTGGTTTTCTCCCAAGATGTCCATTTTTCGTAAGACTGTTTGTTTCCAGCATGTGATTCTTAGCTTCGCACAAGTGTTAATCACCGTCTACAAATCACATATAATAGCCGTATAAATTGTAATGAAACATATAGTTGTGTGAACATGTTTGATAGTTGAAGGGGTTTCATTGATCTATCTATATTTTCAAGACTGCTGCAAAACAGAACTCGCATATACAAAAATATACATATTGTATGGTCATTGGATTGTATAAAATCATACAAACAAATGTATTGTAAAAAAGCAGGCAAATAGAATAATTGTGTATAAAATCAAGTATGTTTTTTCCAGGTGACTCACCTCTAACGATTTGGTTTTTATAGTTAGTCCTATTATGGAAGCTAGTGCATTCATATGCTTATTTCGCTGCTTTAGTAGAACTGATCCAGCTACAGCCATTGCAGGAGACCACTCTAAATCTTTGGCAGTGCCTCTGGATTTCGAACAACACGCACGCAAAAACGAATGAAACATTGGAGCGCGTTCCGCCCATTCATCGCAAACTTTTTCCAGGCTAAACTCCAATAATTTCTCTTTCGTTGTTCCGCGTAATATTGACGGGTTTTTTACAGAACACAAATCGTCAATTTCTGTCTTGATAAGTTTTAACAAACGATCTACGACCTTCTCTCGTAATTGTTTCGATTTGACAACGACATTAGCAATCCCTGTAGGATTTTGGTGCAAAATGGCTTTTACAATTTTGGCAAAGTCTCCTACAATGTTTTTATTTTTCACCTTTGAAGGATACTTTACAGAGATAGTAACCCTGCTCTCATCAGTTTTTTTGTTCACTGGCGCTTTCTTAGGCGTGGACATAAATATCGGGCACAAATCAATATTGCTCGTTAAGGCTTGTGACGCTTGTCCTGGTTGAACGGTGGCGGTGGGAATAAAAGGCTGTGTGACAATCAAAGTAACGTCTTTCTGTTCAATGCCACTTGCACTGTCCGAGTCCAGTAAGGGGTCATCTTGTTCATCAAATTTTAGAGACTTTCTTGTTATCTCTGTGACTTCGAAACTAGTGTCATGCAATCTTCGCTTTGGCTCGTTATTCTGTGTCAGTTCCCTTCCATTAAATAAATTTCGAAAGTACTTATTCAACTCACTTACGGACTTGTTAGCTTCGTCCAGACGCTTTAATTTATTTACACAGTTACGACACAAGAATGAAGTCGGCCCACATTTGTCACTGTAAATGTCTAAGTCGATTTTCGCAGTTTCGCGAAGGATACCCACGAAATCGTGAGTTTTGCTTTTACCAAACAGTCTCGTACGTTTATTTTTATCTATTTCTTCACCCTTGCATGTGAAGCAACTATTTACAATACTTTTTTCCTTTGTTTCAGTGTTCATATTATATGTACATCACGCAGTTGTAATTTGTAATACAAAAATAGTGTAAATTGCTACAATAGGAAATTGACAGCTTGCTGGGTTTTCCCGTATGACATTTGACATGTTGTGGGCGGGATAATTACATTGTTTACATAAAATTCTATTGGCTGTTCTAAACAATGGGAAGTCAAATGCATAGCGAATGTGAGCAGACGTTAGGTGAGGCCTCGGGCCACTAACGACATATTTGTTTGTTTAAAATTCTTTTTACAGGTAAGCTAAAAAATTCAAGACACCTACTGTATACTGTACAGTACCTTCAAAATTTCTAATTGCAGTACCCATTTGGCAGTTATTCTGCACATGCGTTTGTAATTTGTTTGCTCGGAATCATAAATATCAGTATTTATATTATGGATCTCACCGAACTGTGGTATTGCATCAAAAATTCGTATCGCTACCACACAATTCTAATAATAAACAGCCAATCAACTTTTTATAGCAATTGTTACTAAGCACCGGATTGGCTGTTTAAAAATAGAATTATAAAATGCAAAAAAATGTAGGTGTAGTCGTAGACGTTTGTGGGAGTGGTAGCGATACAAATTTTTGATGCAATGCCACAGTTCTGTGACATCCATAATACAATAAGGTAATATCTTTGGGCTTGTAAGACACTTGTTTGAGTCACTAACATGCTATGTTGTACATGTGTAAAGGTGCGGCGAACTGCACTGCAGTACTATATGCCTGGTTTACACATGAATCCCTAACTCAATTCACCCATATTGACCATGACTTACTTTGTAGGTTGTGATTCTTCATCATCGGAAGACAACTCTGATTCAGACAAATCATTACTGGATTCCGTATCTGGGAATAGGTTGTGTTCAGGTGAGGAAGCTTCAGAAAACTGAGGCTCCTCTTCAATGTCCATTTCTTCATCACTACTTGGGATGCTCTCATTATCAACAATGATCTTTTCCATAGAGGTTATCCTGCTCATACTCATATCTAGACTCTCTGTAACAAAATATGCTACATTTAGAGCACTGACATTTATACAGGTATTAATAAATACACTGTAAAAGAATAAAGATAGAAATCCAATAGGTTATAATCAGTTGTTTTTATCTGGGAAAGAGGGGATGCCCACTTTATACTGTATGAAGAGGCCCTCAGGAGGCAAGCTGTTAGAACGAGCTATCAATTTCCCCATAGCTAACAGACATCTCATTATCTCGGCACAGCCTCAGACCATCTTTTTCGGTTAACAGGTATTACAGTAGCAAACAAAAATCTTCCCTCTTGCTCAAATGAATGACAGCCTCATTGTTCACATTAATATGGACTATCAATAATAATATAAATATTTATGTGAAGTTAATAGTGAAATCAAAAATTAATTTTACCTTGTTGCTGCTGAATTTCAGTTTCCTGGTCCTGTATCTTCGCTTGGAGATCAATGATCTTGTTCCGGAGCTGGCGATTTTGGCTGGACAATTTCTTGCAACCCAGACACTCAGGTGTTTGACTGGAAGCATCTTGCGTCTACGAAATATTTATATATTTGTAAAATCAATAATATTTTGATTGGAAAAAATACATAAATGTTTTGACTTACAGTGAAAGATTTTTCCACGGGATGAATGCAGTCAACTGCTAAATCAGGCTCGGACGGAAACGCAACATTTGCAGACGTGGTTGATAAAACCTCCTCAGCCGGCTCAGCGTCCTCGCTGGTTTTGGCCTCGTTTTCTTTTAGCAGTTCCCTTATAACCTATTCAAACGAAAAAGACGTATATGTGTGAGAAAGTGAGCCCATTTAAAAACGAGACAATAAAAGCAATGTGAAGTAAACCTCGAAGTAAACGAATAAATATATATATACATATTCGCACTTACACTGCGATGCTTTCTAGTTGACCGCGAATCAGCCTTCTCATGACTGTCAACATATGGTTTGCCGCAATAACTTGGTTCAGGATTCTTCTGGCTGTGTATAGTAGGAACAGCATCCTTTTTCAACACTGCACGACTTACGAAAGCCGTTCCTGTAATCGTTATAAACGGGGTTTCAAAATCTCGGGGTTAAAGTGCTGTGAACAAAGTCGGGAGGTAGCTGTTGGCGACCATTTCGCACGTTTTGTCCGCACAAATGCGACCCAAAGTCTCCGTCTTTTCTTCTCCAAATCGTTTTCTTCGGGAAATTTATGAAGACCAATATTCTTGGAAGGGTCAGGAACGGTTGAACAACCAGCAGCTACACATCTATTGGGCATATTCTCTTCCAAAAAGCCAGATAATTTCAACAGCGGAGAATTGCGGTGTAAATGTAAATACAAATTGCAAATTATTGCAAACACGAGTCACTCCTGCTACGTCACTCGGTCCAATCTCCTGAGAAATCATTTCGCTCGGCCAAAAGCTAATTGTGCGAAAATATGCGCTATTTTACAGTTTCAAACCTCAGAAAAAATACGAAAAACAATACAAAATGGATATATTCCTGGAAATTGCCACTATTTAAGATCTCTACTTTCCATTAATTAAATAAAAAAAATTGGGTGATAGCCACTTTAAACCATTAAACCATATAACCTCATAACCATTAAACCATTAAACCAAATAACTATATAACCATATAACCATATAAACATGTAACCATATAACCATATAATCATAGAACCATATAACCATATAACCTTATAACCATATAAACATATAACCATATAATCATATAACCATATAACCATAAAACAATATAACCATATAAACACTTAACGACATAACCAAATAACGAAATAACCACATAATCACATAACCACATAATCATATAACCATATAACGGCATAACCATGCAACCGCATAACCACATAAACACATAACCATTAAACCACATAACGACATAACCACATATAACGACATAATCATGTACCCACATAACCATATAACCATATAACCACATAACCACATAATCACATAACCACATAACTACATAAACCATATAACCACATAACCATTATAACCGTATAACCATATTACCGTATAACCATATAACCACATAACCACATAACCATATAAGGACATAATCACGTAACCACATAACCACATAAACATTCAACTATATAACCACATAACCATTAAACCATATAACCATATAAACATGTAACCATATAACCATATAATCATAGAACCATATAACCATATAACCTTATAACCATATAAACATATAACCATATAATCATATAACCATAAAACAATATAACCATATAAACACTTAACGACATAACCAAATAACGAAATAACCACATAATCACATAACCACATAATCATATAACCATATAACGGCATAACCATGCAACCGCATAACCACATAAACACATAACCATTAAACCACATAACGACATAACCACATATAACGACATAATCATGTACCCACATAACCATATAACCATATAACCACATAACCACATAATCACATAACCACATAACTACATAAACCATATAACCACATAACCATTATAACCGTATAACCACATAACCACACAACCATATAAGCATATTACCGTATAACCACATAACCACATAACCATATAACCATTAAACCATATAACCACTTAACCATATAACCACATACCCACATAACCAAATAACCACATAACCACATAAACATATAACCACATAACACATAACCACATAACCACATAACCACATAACCACATAACCACATAACCACATAACCATATAACCATTAAACCGCATAAGAATTAATCCAGATAACCACATAACCATATAACGACATAACCATATAACCACATAACAATGTAACCACTTAATCACATAACCACATTATCACATAATCCGATAACCATATAACCATTAAACCATATAACGACATAATCATATAACTACAAAACACATAACCATTAAACCATGTAACCACATAAACATATAACCACATAACCATGTAACCACATAACCACATAACCATATAACCACATACCCACATAACCAATTAAGCACATAACCACATAACCATATAACCACATAACCATATAACCACATAACCATGTAACCACATAACCACATAACCACATAACCACATAACCCGATAATCATATAACCATTAAACCATATAACCACATAACATATAACCACATAACCATGTAACCACATAACGACATATCCACATAACGACATAACCACATAACCATATAAACACATAACCATTAAACCATTAAACCATTAAACCATATAACCATATAAACATATAACCATATCACCATATAATCATATAACCATATAACAATATAACCATATAACCATATAACCATATAACCATATAACCATATAACCATATAACCATATAACCATATAACCATATAACCATATAACCATATAACCATATAACCATATAACCATATAACCATATAACCATATAACCATATAACCATATAACCATATAACCATATAACCATATAACCATATAACCATATAACCATATAATCATATAACCATATAACCATATAACCATATAACCATATAACCATATAACCATATAACCATATAACCATATAACCATACATAACCATTAAACCATATAACCACATAACCATTAAACCATATAACCATATAACTATATAGCCAAATAACCATATAACCATATAACCATATAACCTATAAACATATAACCATATAACCATGTAACCACATAACCATGTAACCACATAACCATGCACATAATCACATAACCACATAACCCGATAACCATATAACCATTAAACCATATAACCACATAACCACATAACTACAAAATCACATAACCATTAAACCATATAACCACATAAACATATAACCGCATAACCATGTAACCACATAACCACATAACCATATAACCACATAACCATATAACCACATACCCACATAACCAAATAAGCACATAACCACATAACCATATAACCACATAACCACATAACCATATAACCATTAAACCACATAAGAATTAATCCATATAACCATATAACCATATAACCATATAACCATATAACCACATAATCATATAACCATTAAACCATATAACCACATAACGACATAACCACATAACGACATAACCACATAACCATATAAACACATAACCATTAAACCATATAACCATATAACCATATAACCATATAACCATATAACCATATAAACATATAACCATATAACCATATAACCATATACCCACATAACCACATAACCATACAATTATATAACCATATAACCGTATAACCATAT
The DNA here is from genome assembly GCA_016169945.1 of Trachythela sp. YZ-2020. Classification (NCBI taxonomy): domain Eukaryota; kingdom Metazoa; phylum Cnidaria; class Anthozoa; order Malacalcyonacea; family Clavulariidae; genus Trachythela; species Trachythela sp. YZ-2020. The sequence continues at coordinate 85,764 of JADLSH010000171.1, read as the reverse complement.
ATCCATATAAGCACATAACCACATAACCATATAAGGACATAATCACGTAACCCGATAATCATATAACCATTAAACCATATAACCACATAACCACATAACCATATAACCACATACCCACATAACCAAATAAGCACATAACCACATAACCATATAACCACATAACCACATACCCATATAACCATTAAACCACATAAGAATTAATCCAGATAACCACATAACCATATAACGACATAACCATATAACCACATAATCATATAACCATTAAACCATATAACCACATAACGACATATCCAAATAACGACATAACCACATAACCATATAAACACATAACCATTAAACCATATAACCATATAACCATATAAACATATAACCATATAACCACATAACCATATAACCACATAACCACATAACCATATAATTATATAACCATATAACCATATAACCATATAACCATATAACCATATAACCATATAACCATATAACCACATAACCACGTAACCATATAACCATATAACTATTAAACCATATAACCATATAACTATATAACCATATAACCACATAACTACAAAACCACATAACCATTAAACCATATAACCACATAACATATAACCACATAACCATGTAACCACATAACCACATAACGACATATCCACATAACGACATAACCAATTAACCACATAACCATATAAACACATAACCATTAAACCATTAAACCATATAACCATATAACCATATAACCATGTAGCCATAATAACCATGCACATAATCACATAACCACATAACCCGATAACCATATAACCATTAAACCATATAACCATAAAACCATATAACCATATAACCATATAACCATATAACCATATAACCATATAACCATATAACCATATAACCATATAACCATATAATCATATAACCATATAACCATATAACCACATACCCACATACCCACATAACCAAATAAGCACATAACCACATAAACATATAACCTCATAACCACATACCCATATAACCATTAAACCACATAAGAATTAATCCAGGTAACCACATAACCATATAACGACATAACCATATTACCACATAATCATATAACCATTAAACCATATAACCACATAACATATAACCACATAACCATGTAACCACATAACGACATATCCACATAACGACATAACCACATAACCATATAAACACGTAACCATTAAACCATTAAACCATTAAACCATATAACCATATAAACATATAACCATATCACCATATAACCATATCACCATATAACAATATAATCATATAACCATATAACCATATAACCATATAACCATATAACCATATAACCATATAAACATATAACCATATAACCATATAACCATATAACCATATAACCATATAACCATATAACCATATAACCATATAACCATATAATCATATAACCATATAACCATATAACCGTATAACCGTATAACCATATAACCATATAACCATATAACCATACATAACCATTAAAACCATATAACCACATAACCATTAAACCATATAACCATATAACTATATAGCCAAATAACCATATAACCATATAACCATATAACCTATAAACATATAACCATATAACCATGTAACCACATAACCATGTAGCCACATAACCATGCACATAATCACATAACCACATAACCCGATAACCATATAACCATTAAACCATATAACCACATAACCATTAAACCATATAACCACATAAACATATAACCATAACCACATAACCACATAGCCACATAACCATATAACCGTATAACCATATAACCGCATAACCACATAACCATATAACCGCATAACCATATAACCACATAACCACATAACCATATAACCATTAAACCATATAACCACATAATAATTAATCCACATAACCACATAACCATGCATATAACCACATAACCACATACCCATATAACCATTAAACCACATAAGAATTAATCCAGGTAACCACATAACCATATAACGACATAACCATATAACCACATAATCATATAACCATTAAACCATATAACCACATAACGACATATCCAAATAACGACATAACCACATAACCATATAAACACATAACCATTAAACCATTAAACCATATAACCATATAACCATATAACCATATAACCATATAACCATATAACCATATAACCACATAACCACATAACCATACAACCATATAACCATATAACCGTATAACCATATATCCATATAACCACATAACCACATAACCATATAAGGACATAATCACGTAACCCGATAACCCGATAATCATATAACCATTAAACCATATAACCACATAACTACATAACCATTTAACCACATAACTACAAAACCACATAACCATTAAACCATATAACCACATAACATATAACCACATAACCATGTAACCACATAACCACATAACGACATAGCCACATAACGACATAACCAATTAACCACATAACCATATAAACACATAACCATTAAACCATTAAACCATATAACCATATAACCATATAACCATATAACCATATCACCATATAATCATATAACCATATAACAATATAACCATATAACCATATAACCATATAACCATATAACCATATAACCATATAACCATATAACCATACAACCATATAACCATATAATCATATAACCACATTACTATATAACGATATAACACATAACCAGATAACCATATAACCATATAACCATATAGCGCCATAACCATGTAACCACATAAACACATAACCATATAACGACATAACCATATAACCACATAACCATGTAACCAAATCACCATGTAACAACATAACCACATAACCCGATAACCATATAACCATTAAACCGTATAACCACATAACCACATAACTACAAAACCACGTAACCATTGAACCATATAACCACATAAACATATAACCGCATAATCATGTAACCACATAACCACATAACCACATAACCATATAACCACATGTCCGCATACCCACATAACCAAATAAGCACATAACCAAATAACCACATAACCACATACCCATATAACCATTAAACCACATAAGAATTAATCCAGGTAACCACATAACCATATAACGACATAACCATATAACCGCATAATCATATAACCATTAAACCATATAACCACATAGCTACATAACCATTTAACCACATAACTACAAAGCCACATAACCATTAAACCATATAACCACATAACATATAACCACATAACCATGTAACCTCATAACCACATAACGACAGAGCCACATAACGACATAACCAATTAACCACATAACCATATAAACACATAACCATTAAACCATTAAACGATATAACCATATCACCATGTCACCATATAATCATATAACCATAAAAAAATATAACCATATAACCATATAACCATATAACCATATAACCATTAAACCGTATAACCACATAATCACATAACTACAAAACCACGTAACCATTGAACCATATAACCACATAAACATATAACCGCATAACCATGTAACTACATAACCACATAACCATATAACCACATGCCCACATACCCACATAACCAAATAAGCACATAACCACATAACCATATAACCACATAACCACATACCCATATAACCATTAAACCACATAAGAATTAATCCAGGTAACCACATAACCATATAACGACATAACCATATAACCACATAATCATATAACCATTAAACCATATAACCACATAACATATAACCACATAACCATGTAACCACTTAACGACATATCCACATAACGACATAACCACATAACCATATAAACACATAACCATTAAACCATTAAACCATTAAACCTTATAACCATATAAACATATAACCATATCACCATATAATCATATAATCATATAACAATATAACCATGTAAACATATAACCATATAACCATAACCATATAACCATATAACCATATAACCATATAACCATATAACCATATAACCATATAACCATATAACCATATAACCATATAACCATATAACCACATAACAACATAACCATATAAAGACATAATCACTTATCCACATAACCACATAACCATTAAACCATATAACCACATAACCATTAAACCATATAACCATATAACTATATAGCCAAATAACCATATAACCATATAATCATATAACCTATAAACATATAACCAAGGCCTGCTCTGGGATCTTAACTCGCCTTAAATCGCCCTAACTCGCCTTAAATCGCGGATAAAAATTGGCAACAATTCTCTTTAATCGCTTAAACACGCACTAAATCGCCTAAACTCGCCAACCAAATTAAAATGCTGAAAATAGTAAATACTATATACAGTGTAAACACCCTTTCCCCAGGAGAGGGGGTTCTGGTTATTTATTTCAGATAAGATTAGGAGGGCACTTATCTGAGGGGGCTTGCTGAAGAGAGGGCGCTTAGCCGAAACAAGGGAAGTTACATGCTTATTGATAAAAGCCGAAACACATATAAACACATAACACTAGTAATTGGAAAGCCACGCACCCCCCTACCCAGGGAACAGCGGACATTAGATAAAGGTTGTGTCCTAAATCATTCTAATCCCCCACCTATACATGGCCTTCTTACCAGTCTAAACTTGACTAAAGTCTCCCGCTACCCGGGCACCAAAAATAATAATAATAATAATAATAATAACTTTATTTAAACACGGTGGGCTCATCAGAACATTAAAATTTAAGCTATTATCACACGTACTACACTATATTACAAGGTTACACTATTATTACTATATTTAGAAGATACAAACAATTAAAAACAAATCTGCTTTTCATGAGTGCCGTATGAATCCAAATTAATTAGGAATGAACAATTGAGAGCAATTCTTGCAGCCAGCCCGAAAAGTTCTAAGGGAACTGGCCTGCCGCAGTTCAACAGGTAAGGTATTCCAGAGTACTGCTCCCGAATAACTAAAACTGTTTTTCATAAAATTTGTGTGCGGAAGAGGAATAGCTAGTTTACCTTCGGAGTCTCTTAACGAGTAATTTGTAACAATATTTCGCTCGACAAATTTTTCTCGTAGATAATGGGGAGCAAGACCATTGAGCGACTTATAGACCATGGAGGCCCTATGGATTTGACGCTGGGAATCAAGTTTTTTCCACCCTAGTCTATCGATAAGTAAATCAGCATTTACATCGAAGTTTGAGTAAGTTATTATGCGAGCAGCACGATTTTGGAGTTTCTGAAGTTTGGTGGACAAAGTTTTGCTGCAATTTCCCCAAACTACACTGCAATAATCGAAGTGTGGCTGCATTAAAGAGTTAAAAATAGATAGCAGAGTATGGTAAGGAACAAAGGGTCTAGTTCGCTTCAATGCTCCGATACCACTTGCAATTTTCTTACACAATCTCTCTATATGAATATTCCACGAGAGGTTATGATCGATAAAGACACCTAGAGATTTTGTGTAATTTACCTGCTTTATAGGTTCCTCGCCAATCATTAGCGACGGAGAACCCTGAAGCGTCCTCAACCTTTGCCTGGACCCAATCAGCATGAATTCAGTTTTAGATGTATTTAGAGTTAGTTTGTTAGCAGTAAGCCACTGATTAACTCTAGCGAGGTCCTCATTCAGTTTGAGGTCAATATTTTCAATGCTGTTGTTGGCAAAGGACAAGTGCGTATCATCAGCGAACATTCGTGGTTGTGAATGTTCGAGACAGTTAGGCAGATCGTTTATATAAATGATAAAAAGGACAAGTGCGTATCATCTTGCAAAAGTGCGTATCATCTTGGCAAGATGAGGACAAGGGCAGATCGTTTATATAAATGATAAATATGATTGAAACCAATCGTATGCTATGCCAGACACGCCATATTTTTAGTTTAGAGAGTAGAATATTGTGATCGACAGTGTCAAATGCTTTTTTGAGATCTAAGAACACAACTGCGTTTACATCACCTTGGTCAATGTTGTAAGCCCAGTTATCCGTGGCTTCGAGCAATGCAGTAACAGTAGAATGCAGGGTTCTAAAGCCAGATTGATGACTAGATATCAGGTTATTATCAGTAAGATACTCGTATAGCTGATCGTAAACGATTCTCTCGAATACTTTCGCGACTACTGGTATTATAGAAATCGGACGATAGTTATTTAGGTCTGAGCGCTCACCACGTTTAAATAATGGAATTACTTTGGATAATTTCCATTCATCGGGGAAAACACCTGAGACAATAGACTGATTGAAAATTGAACATAGATGATTAGCTATCAAATCGGAACATTCACGGAGAAGTCTTGCCGATATTTTATCCAAGCCAGTCGCTTTGGATTTGCATAACTTTGATAACAGTGTACGGACATTTGATGAACTAGTTATATTTAGCTCAAAATGACCGTCACTGTCACTTAAATAATTTAAATGGGATGGACAATCTTCATTATCAGGTATCTCGTTTGCAAGTCTTGGCCCAACACTAGAGAAATGATTGTTAAATGTATCTGATAAGTCATTTGAATTATAGATAGATGTACCATTGTGTACAATTTCCTTCACAGAACAATTCTTTGATTTCTTAGACAAAAGTTCATTTATAATCGCCAAGTGTTTTGTGAGTTTCCTTTATTCGTATTCAGTGCATCTTTGTAATAGGATTCCTTAGCTTTCCTAACTTCATTATTTACCATGTTTCGTGTATTCTTAAAATTTTGCCAATCGTTTTTTTTTATCGAGTCGCTTTTAGCTTAAGTACATCCCGCTCATGCAATCGCTTTTTTAGCCGTGGAGTTATCCATGGCGACTTGCGTGAGCGAACACGCTTAGTTCGTAAAGGGGCATGCTTATCGACACATTCAAGAAATAAACCTTTCCAAGCCTCCCACATATCGTTGGGATTATCATACTGATAAATGTTGTTCCAACGTTGTTTGGAGATATCATTGCGAAAACTTAGAGAGTTAAAATTTTTGAATTTTCTGTAATTGACAGTGGTGTGGCCCCTTGACGGTTGATCTATAGATAGTTTACGAAAGGCATACACAAGGTAATGATCGCTTATGCTGACATGTGAGACTCCTGAGCAAACAACCCTTTCGGGACTATTAGTAAAAATAAGATCAATCAATCCGCTACCGAGTTATCAAGCCTATCTCGTTAATTGATAAAACATCAACCGGCCTGTCTGCAAGCAAAACTCTCAATTCGTCAATATGTTTTGTTAGACTAGTAATATTCAAACTTGCTAATTTAAAACCACGTTTGGTTGGGAGAAACGATAAAGATTCCTTTGCATTGAAGTGACCCAAAGGCATTGTGCTGTTATTAGTATAGCCTATATTCATTAGTGGATTCATATGGCAGGGCAGATACCTATTCGTTGTTTATATGAAATTTAAAATTGTTAGCAAGAATATCACTGCCGGCTTTGGATAGATGAATACCACCCCGATTTAAATGAGTCTGTTTAATATACTCATGTTCAATAACATTCCAATGGTGTTGACTACAAATCAACTTGAGTGAATTATTAACAAGAGTAGCGTTTTTACTTATCTGTGACTCCTTTCTTGGCAGAATTGCTGAGATAGAAACTGAAAGCTACCATAATAATTGCTTTTAAAAAATGAAGGCTACCATAATAATTGCTTTTAAAATTCAACAAACTGTTCTAAAATTTCCCCAATTTTCATCATTGGAGGCCAAACATGCAATCCAGAGTTTGTCAAAGTAGGTAAATATTTTGCATTTAGCTGTATCTGTTAGCTGTATCTTGCAATTTACACAAAGTCAATACATTATCCTGTAAAAGCTATTTTTAGTAAAACAATGTCTATAGAGTATAGGGTAAAGGTCGATGAACAAGGCTTAACAATACATGTCGAACAGACAAATTCCCGCTGATTCCCAGCCCATAATCCCTGGCCATCATGACACATATCTAACGTACGCTGTCTAATGCCCTGAGTAACCAGGCATAACAGATAGGCTAATCTGCAAATAAATCCCCGCTATTTCCCGGCATGTCCCGGATAGGGGGGTGCAAGGCTTTCCATGACTGGTGCATAAGTTACATACTATCAAGCTTATAGGTATATAATATGACATAGGAACCCTTATATTCAAACAGAAAAAAGTCAGGATGGCAAGAATCGGTCTGTTTTCAACATTTTATCTATTTCGATAAGTATAATTAATATGCCAATATTGTGATATGAACTTCCAGAACAATTCATAAATTGTTTCGTTTTCCTTTATTGAAAATAGTGCGGGGCCTATAAATTACAGGGTATAGTAGAGGGCTTATCAACTTTCGAAATTTTAAGTGACGGTAAACTGATACTTTTAATAATTCCGACAGCCTTATATACAAGTGCTGAATTGCAGTGCCTGTAGTGCACAACATTTAATATTTATATCAACAGTATTCAAACTTACATAAATTGATAAACCACAGCATGATTCCTGGTGAACTTTTATAGTCAGTATTGTCCGGTTCATATCGACTTATATAAAGATCCATGATCGTTTTAATAACCGAGGTTTAACATTTTTAGCGTACGATCTTGGGTCGATAGCAAAACCTTGCATTTTCATGAATGAATTCAGTTAAATACTTCATGTTAGCCACTGCGGGGAGAGAGCCTTCTCTCAGGCTATCCAGCGGAAATTTATTATTCAAGTCTGGGAAACTTTATATAAACTAAATTTTAACATTAGTGAGTTTTTATAAATACTGCACTTTATATATCGAGGGGAATTGAAATAAATACCAATCAATGTTGAGTTTTAGTTTTTAAATGAACACATGGAAATGAAATACTACATTTTCAACGTAAATTCAAGCTTATTTGGTAAGTTTAACACATATGTAAATTCGTTTGAATAACTACAATGTATTGCCACATTGGAACATGCATGGTCACAGACTCACAGTTTTAATATATTCTGTACCCTTGGAATTTCTAAGATATTGACAAGGCATTCATGCATTTGGAAATTCTCAAAATATAGGATAGCAACCCCATGGGATGCACTAAATCTTCTCGTTCCTACATTACAGCCACAACCCTGATTTTTTAGATTTCCAATTGATTGTGGTTCCAGGACTGAACTTAGTAATAGGTATTAGTAGGCTATGCAATTGAATTTAAAAATACATGTTATTATATACTGGTTTATGTTCTTCATTGTATTAATTCCAGCAATTTGGTGGTATAACCTTAAAATTAGTAATACGGCAAAATAACAAGCTAATTAATAATAAGTTTCAACTGGGTCTTGTTTACACGACAGTCTAACCAGACCCCCCGGGGGTGTGAGGGGAGAGTGGTGCTCTTTCAAAATACATTTACTATGCACTATTAATTATGTGTTATTACTGTATTTTGCTTAAAGTACTATACTTGCATATTTATTTATTACCATGTATTTTTTCTTAAATCGCCTTAAAACGCATTACCTAAAAGTTGTGTTTTTTCTTAAATCGCCTAAACTCGCCTTAACTCGCATTATCTCGCGGCGAGTTAAGGCGAGTTAAGATCCCAGAGCAGGCCTTAACCATATAACAATATAACGATATAACCATATAACCATATAACCACATAACCACGTAACTATATAACAATATAACCATATAACCACATAACCACATAACCATATAACCATATACGCACATAACCATATAACAATATAAACACATAACCATATAACGACATAACCACGTAACCACATAACCACATAACCACATAATCACATAATCACATAACCACATAACCACATAAACACATAAGCGCATAACCATTAAACCATTAAACCATATAACCTCATAACCACTAAACCATTAAACCAAATAACTATATATAACCATATAACCATATAACCATATAACCAAATAACCATATAATCATAGAACCATATAACCATATAACCTTATAACCATATAACAATATAATCATATAACCATATAACCATATAACAATATAACCATATAAACACTTAACGACATAACCATATAACGAAATAACCACATAATCACATAACCACATAATGATATAACCATATAACGGCATAACCATGCAACCGCATAACCACATAAACACGTAACAATTAAACCACATAACGACATAACCACATATAACGACATAATCATGTACCCACATAACCATATAACCATATAACCACATAACCACATAATCAGATAACCACATAACTACATAAACCATATAACCACATAACCATTATAACCGTATAACCATATTACCGTATAACCACACAACCATATAACCACTTAACCATATAACCACACAACCATATAACCACTTAACCATATAACCACATACCCACATAACTAAATAAGCACATAACCACATAACCATATAACCACATAACCACATAACCATATAACCATTAAACCACATAAGAATTAATCCAGATAACCACATAACCATATAACGACATAACCATATAACCACATAACAATGTAACCACATAACCACATAACTACATTATCACATAATCCGATAACCATATAACCATTAAACCATATAACGACATAACCATATAACTACAAAACCACATAACCATTAAACCATGTAACCACATAAACATATAACCACATAACCATGTAACCACATAACCACATAACCACATAACCACATAACCACATAACCACATAACCACATAACCACATAACCATATAACCACATACCCACATAACCAAATAAGCACATAACCACATAACCATATAACCACATAACCATATAACCACATAACCATGTAACCACATAACCACATAACCCGATAATCATATAACCATTAAAACATATAACCACATAACGACCTAACTACATAACCACATAACGACATAACCACATAAACATATAAACACATAACCATTAAACCATATAACCATATAACCATATCACCATATAATCATATAACCATATAACAATATAACCATATAACCATATAACCATATACCCATATAACCACATAACCACATAACCACATAACCATATAAGGACATAATGACGTAACCACATAACCATTAAACCATATAACCACATAACCATTAAACCATATAACCATATAACTATATAGCCAAATAACCATATAACCATATAACCATATAACCATATAACCATATAACCACATAAACACATATTTATATAACGATATAACCAGATAACCATATAACCATATAACCATATAGCGCCATAACCATGTAACCACATAACCACATAACCATATAACGGCATAACCATATAACCACATAACCATGTAACCACATCACCATGTACCCTCATAACCACATAACAACATAACCACATAACCCGATAACCATATAACCATTAAACCCTATAACCACATAACCACATAACTACAAAACCACATAACCATTAAACCATATAACCACTTAAACATATAACCGCATAACCATGTAACCACATAACCACATAACCACGTAACCACATAACCACATAACCATATAACCACATACCCACATAACCACATAACCATGTAACCACATAACGACATATCCACATAACGACATAACCACATAACCATATAAACACATAACCATTAAACCATTAAACCATTAAACCATTAAACCATTAAACCATATAACCATATAAACATATAACCATATCACCATATAATCATATAACCATATAACAATATAACCATATAACCATATAACCATATAACCATATAACCATATAACCATATAACCATATAACCATATAAACATATTACCATATAACCATATAACCATATAATCATATAACCATATAACCATATAACCATATAAACATATAACCATATAACCATATAAACATATAACCATATAACCATATAACCATATAACCATATAACCATATAACCATATAACCATATAACCATATAACCATATAACCATACATAACCATTAATTGACGGTAGAATTTTTGTGAAACGACAATCTGATGACAGGAAGTTTAACATAGTTCGCTATAAAGATTTTGAGGAGTATGACTTAATGTAATTTGACTGAACTTTATTAGCCATCTTTACAATGACAACGTGCTATCAATAGTGCCCTGGAGCGCTGTATCTAGTAGTCCTTTAAATTTTCCCTAAATTATTTATGTTTATGTTGTATAGTCCGTCAAATTGCTTTTCTGTTAGTTGCTCTATTGATCCGCGGTGGCATGAGGTAAGGAATGAAACATTTGCTATTGTAGTATTTAATGTTGGTTGATCTTATTGCGTATCGAGCAGCGATCGGGTTATTTAATTGCTTAAGGATTTCAACTTCGAGTTTTCATACGGTCTTGAATCAGTGTTGTTTTATTTTTGGCATGCTACTAGCTGTATTATTTATGGTTTACATAAACATTATTCTTGCTAACGATGTCGAATTGAACCCCGGACCTTTTAAGTCATTAAAATTTGGTCACTTAAATTGTAGAAGTTTGAATAATGAAGATAAATTTAATGAACTGTCTTTCATTGTGAAAGATTATAATTTCCATATATTTGCATTAACTGAAACATGGCTTAACAATAGCATTAGCAGTGATAACTTTAAGATTCCTGGTTTTAATCCTATTATTCGTCTTGATAGAGAAGGACGAGTTGGAGGCGGAGTTGCTTTATTCGCAGTTGATTCTCTTGTGATTAAGCGAAGACACGACCTAGAACTAGGTGGGCTTGAGTTTTTATGGGTTGAATTCAGCGCATCAGGGAGTAATTTTCTTTGTGGAGTGTGTTATAGGCCGCCAGACAATAATATCGTATCCTGTTCTCAATTTTTTGACAGCTTTCAGAAAATGCTTGATATAATAAGCCTATCGCCTAATAAATATAAAATTGTCATTCTTGGCGATTTTAATGGACATTATAATGAACAAATACCTAGCGACAGTACAGAGATTGGGAAACAACTACATAGGTTTTTGGAATACAATAATCTTGCGCAATTAATTTCTGAGCCAACTCGTGTAACATAAGGAAGCTCTACAATATTAGACTTATTAATAACTGATTGTTGCATGGGTGAATTTTCGAATACAGGCATTATTAGTCCTGCTTTGAATTGTGATCATTCAATTATTTGTGGGGAAATTAACAATTGTCCTCAGCGATATCCTAGTTTTAAAAGATAAACCATGGATGAATGGCCTTATTCGTTTAGCAATTCGAAAACGTAATCGATTTCTACAAAAGCATATTAAACATCCCACGCTGAACACATGGGAGCGTTACCGTGCACAACGAAACCAAACTAACTACTTAATTCGGGAAGGAAAAAAATCCTACTATGAAAAAGTCAATCGAGATTTAAGTGATTCTACTATAAATAATAAGAAGTGGTGGGCAATCGTGAAACGGATTTATGGCGCCAACAAGCCTTCAATTCCAGCATTAATTGAAAATAATGTTGCCATAACGGATCCTGTTCATAAGGCTCAATTATTTAATGAATATTTTATCTCGCAGACTGAATTGATTGGATCAGATAACACTCCTCCTTTCATTGTTCCGTTTCAGAATTCGAAATTTATTTCAGATATAGTTGCTACAACTCAGGAAGTTTTTATTTTAATGCGAAACTTGGACAAATCCAAAGCCTGTGGTCATGACGGTATTGGAAACAAAATAATTAATCTTTGTTGTGAAGGCTTTTGCGTTTTTTTTACTAACTTTATAAATTTAACTTTCAAAATTGGTAAATTTCCATCTCAATGGAAACTAGCAAATGTTATTCCATTATTTAAAAAAGAAAATCGTCAACATAAAGTTAATTACCGTCCTGTTTCGCTGTTGCCCTCATTTTCAAAAATTTGTGAGAAACTAGTTTTCGATCGTCTCTATAATTTTTTGATAGATATTGGTTTTTTATATAAATATCAATCCGGTTTTAGACCTGGCGATTCTACTGTTAATCAATTAATCTATATTATTAATCAAATTTATTTGGCTTTTGAAGAGGTTAAGGAAGTACGTGTAGCCTTTTTAGATATTAGTAAAGCTTTTGATAGAGTCTGGCATGCTGGATTAATAGAAAAACTCAAGGCAGTGGGTGTTCGAGGTCCACTGTTAATGTGGATAGAAAGTTATCTCAAAGATAGAAAGCAGCGCGTAACGATTGAAGGCCATTCATCTGATTGGGCAGGTATTAAGTCTGGCGTTCCACAGGGGTCCGTCCTTGGCCCCCTTCTATTTCTAATTTATATAAACGATATTACTATAGATCTCGATTCCAGTCCGTTTATATATGCTGATGATACCATGCTTTTTGAAATTGTCCAAAATGTGAATGTTTCTGCTGCAAATTTGAACGAAGACTTAACTAGAATATCGGATTGGTCTAAAAAGTGGCTTGTTACTATGAATCCGTCAAAATGTCGAAGTATTATATTTTCTCTTAAACATAATAAACATGATCATCCTGCTTTGCTTATGGACGGCGCTTGTATAATTGAGGTCGAAAGCCACGCCCATCTTGGTCTTACATTTCAAAATAATATGTCCTGGCGGAGCCATATACAGAACATTTTTGAAAAGGCTTCCAAAAGATTAAATATGTTAAAATTGATTAAATACAAAGTTAATAGATCTACGTTAACATGTTTATATAAAAGTCTAATTAGACCATTAATGGAGTACGGAGACGTAATTTGGGATAATTGTCGCGAAATCGATTCCAAATTATTGGATAGTATTCAGTATGATTGTGCAAAAGTCGTAACAGGTGCTATTAAGGGTACAAGTGCTAGAGCGTTGATGAATGAGCTTGGGTGGGAGAATCTCAGTGTAAGGAGAAAAATGCACAAATTAAATTATTTTTATAAAATTACTAAGCATATTTCTCCCTCTTATCTAGTTGACGTATTGCCTATCACTGTATAGGGTTATAGAGTTAGTCGTTCTCTACGTTCAAATGAAAATATTAGCTCGTTTTATGTAGAACAATACAATGAGATTTAGGCAATCCTTTTTTCCTTCTAAAATAGATTTATGGAATTCACTAGATGCGGATATAAGAAATGCACCTTCGTTCAACAATTTCAAAGCTCGTCTTAAATTATTTTTTGGTTGTTCAAAGTATAATAAGTTGTTTGATGTCTCTGTTACTCGTCGACCGTCGATTTTACATACCCGTCTTAGACTTGGTTTCCATGCTTTGAACGAATATTTGTGTAGAATAAACTGTTGTCCATCACCCGTTTGTATTTGTGGTAGAAGCAATGAATCCGTCCAACACTATTTCTTGTCTTGCCCCCGATTCGCTGCTCAACGTAATATATTTCTTGCCTCTGCCCAGCGGATTTGTGGTAATAAATGGTCGGAGAGTAGCCATGGAATAAAATTGTGGTATATTCTTAATGGTATTCAGGATTTAAGTTTTGATGATAATTGTAATTTTTTTAAAGACATTCAGAATTATATCCTTTCAACACATCGCTTCTGTCTAAGTCATAGTTAATTTAAAAGCATGTTTGTAATTATGTGTGTGCATGTTTTTGTAATGTATTTGTTGTGTATTTATTTTTAAAAAATTGTATTAGTGTGAGCCCCCTAGATAAGCCATTTGTGCTTTTGGGGCAAACACATTATATTATTAATAAAATATGTTTATATAAAAAAAAAACCATTAAACCATATAACCACATAACCATTAAACCATATAACCATATAACTATATAGCCAAATAACCATATATATAACCATATAACCATATAACCATATAACCATACAACCTATAAACATATAACCATGTAACCATATAACCATATAACCACATAACCATGCACATAATCACATAACCACATAACCCGATAACCACATAACTACAAAATCACATAACCATTAAACCATATAACCACATAAACATATAACCGCATAACCATGTAACCACATAACCACATAACCATATAACCACATAACCACATAACATATAACCACGTACCCACAAAACCAAATAAGCACATAACCACATAACCATATAACCACATAACCACATACACATATAACCATTAAACCACATAAGAATTAATCCAGATAACCACATAACCATATAACGACATAACCATATAACCACATAATCATATAACCATTAAACCATATAACCACATAACGACATATCCAAATAACGACATAACCACATAACCACATAACCATATAAACACATAACCATTAAACCATTAAACCATATAACCATATAACCATATAACCATATAACCATATAACCATATAACCACATAACCACATAACCATATAACCATATAACCATATAACCGTATAACCATATAACCATATATCCATATAACCACATAACCACATAACCATATAAGGACATAATCACGTAACCCGATAATCATATAACCATTAAACCATATAACCACATAACTACATAACCACATAACTACAAAACCACATAACCATTAAACCATATAACCACATAACAATATAACCACATAACCATGTAACCACATAACGACATAGCCACATAACGACATAACGACATAACTAATTAACCACATAACCATATAAATACATAACCATATAAACATATAAACGTATAACCATATAATCATAGAACCATATAACCTTATAACCATATAACCATATAACCATATAATCATATAATCATATAACCATATAACCATATAACAATATAACCATATAAACACTTAACGACATAACCATATAACGAAATAACCACATAATCACATAACCACATAATCATATAACGATATAACGGCATAACCATGCAACCGCATAACCACATAAACACATAACCATTAAACCACATAACGACATAACCACATATAACGACATAATCATGTACCCACATAACCATATAACCATATAACCACATAACGACGTAATCACATAAAGACATAACTACATAAACCATATAACCACATAACCATTATAACCGTATAACCATATTACCGTATAACCACATAACCACACAACCATATAAGCATATTACCGTATAACCACATAACCATATAACCATTAAACCATTAAACCATATAACCAATTAACCATATAACCATATAACCACATACCCACATAACCAAATAAGCAAATAACCACATAACCATATAACCACATAACCACATAACCATTTAACCATTAAACCACATAAGAATTAATCCAGATAACCACATAACCATATAACGACATAACCATATAACCACATAACAATGTAACCACATAACCATATAACCACATAACCACATAACATATAACCACGTGCCCACAAAACCAAATAAGCACATAACCACATAACCATATAACCACATAACCACATACACATATAACAATTAAACCACATAAGAATTAATCCAGATAACCACATAACCATATAACGACATAACCATATAACCACATAATAATATAACCATTAAACCATATAACCACATAACGACATATCCAAATAACGACATAACCACATAAACACATAACCATATAAACACATAACCATTAAACCATTAAACCATATAACAATATAACCATATAACCATATACCTATATAACCATATAACCACATAACCACATAACCATATAACCATAGAACCATATAACCGTATAACCATATAACCATATATCCATATAACCACATAACCACATAACCACATAACCATATAAGGACATAATCACGTAACCCGATAATCATATAACCATTAAACCATATAACCACATAACTACATAACCACATAACTACAAAACCACATAACCATTAAACCATATAACCACATAACATATAACCACATAACCATGTAACCACATAACGACATAGCCACATAACGACATAACGACATAACTAATTAACCACATAACCATATAAATACATAACCATATAAACATATAAACGTATAACCATATAATCATAGAACCATATAACCTTATAACCTTATAACCATATAACGATATAACCATATAATCATATAACCATATAACCATATAACAATATAACCATATAAACACTTAACGACATAACCATATAACGAAATAACCATATAATCACATAACCACATAATCATATAACGATATAACGGCATAACCATGCAACCGCATAACCACATAAACACATAACCATTAAACCACATAACGACATAACCACATATAACGACATAATCATGTACCCACATAACCATATAACCATATAACCACATAACCACATAATCACATAAAGACATAACTACATAAACCATATAACCACATAACCATTATAACCGTATAACCATATTACCGTATAACCACATAACCACACAACCATATAAGCATATTACCGTATAACCACATAACCATATAACCATTAAACCATTAAACCATATAACCACTTAACCATATAACCATATAACCACATACCCACATAACCAAATAAGCAAATAACCACATAACCATATAACCACATAACCACATAACCATTTAACCATTAAACCACATAAGAATTAATCCAGATAACCACATAACCATATAACGACATAACCATATAACCACATAACAATGTAACCACGTAACCACATAACCACATTATCACATAATCCGATAACCATATAACCATTAAACCATATAACGACATAACCATATAACTACAAAACCACATAACCATTAAACCACGTAACCACATAAACATATAACCACATAACCATGTAACCACATAACCACATAACCACATAACCAAATAACCACATAACCACATAACCATATAACCACATACCCACATAACCAAATAAGCACATAACCACATAACCATATAACCACATAACCACATAACCATATAACCACATAACCATGTAACCACATAACCACATAACCACATAACCACATAACCATATAAACACATAACCATTGAACCATATAACCATATAACCATATAACCATATCACCATATAATCATATAATCATATAACAATATAACCATATAACCATATAACCATATACCCATATAACCAGAAAACCACCTAAACATATAAGGACATAATGACGTAACCACATAATAATTAAACTATATAACCACATAACCATTAAACCATATATTCATATAACTATATAGCCAAATAACCATATAACCATATAACCATATAACCATATAAACATATAAACATATAACCATATAACAATATAACGATATAACCATATAACCATATAACCACATAAACACATAATTATATAACGATATAACCAGATAACCACATACCCACATAACCAAATAAGCACATAACCACATAACCATATAACCACATAACCACATAACCATATAACCACATAACCATGTAACCACATAACCACATAACCACATAACCACATAACCCGATATTCATATAACCATTAAACCATATAACCACATAACCACATAACCGCATAAACAAGTAACCACATAACCACATAACGACATAACCACATAACCACATAACCATATAAACACATAACCATTAAACCATATAACCATATAACCATATAACCATATCACCATATAATCATATAACCATATAACAATATAACCATATAACCATATAACCATATACCCATATAACCAGAAAACCACATAACCATATAAGGATATAATGACGTAACCACATAATAATTAAGCCATATAACCACATAACCATTAAACCATATAACCATATAACTATATAGCCAAATAACCATATAACCATATAACCATATAACCATATAAACATATAACCATATAACAATATAACGATATAACCATATAACCATATAACCACATAACCACATAATTATATAACGATATAACCAGATAACCACATAACCATATAACCATATAGCGCCATAACCATGTAACCACATAACCATATAACGACATAACCATATAACCATATAACCATATAACCATATAACCATATAACCATATAACCATATAACCATATAACCACATAACCACATAACCACATAACCACATAAGCATATAACCATATAACAATATAACCGTATAACCATATAACCATATACCATATAACCACATAACCACATAACCATATAACCATATAAGGACATAATCACGTAACCCGATAATCATATAACCATTAAACCATATAACCACATAACTACATAACCATATAACCACATAACTACAAAACCACATAACCATTAAAACTTATAACCACATAACATATAACCACATAACCACATAACCATGTAACCATGTAACCACATAACGACATAACGACATAACCAATTAACCACATAACCATATAAACACATAACCATTAAACCATTAAACCATATAACCATGTAACCATATAACCATATCACCATATAATCATATAACCATATAACAATATAACCATATAACCATATAACCATATAAACATATAACCATATAACCATATAACCATATAACCATATAACCAGAAAAGCACCTAACCATATAAGGACATAATGACGTAACCACATAATAATTAAACCATATAACCACATAACCATTAAACCATATAACCATATAACTATATAGCCAAATAACCATATAACCATATAACCATATAACCATATAAACATATAAACATATAACCATATAACAATATAACGATATAACCATATAACCATATAACCACATAACCACATAATTATATAACGATATAACCAGATAACCACATAACCATATAACCATATAGCGCCATAACCATGTAACCACATAACCACATAACCATATAACGACATAACCATATAACCATATAACCATATAACCATATAACCATATAACCATATAACCATATAACCATATAACCATATAACCACATAACCACATAACCACATAACCACATAACCATATAACTACATAACCATATAACCATTAAACCATATAACCACATAACCATATAAACATATAACCACATAACCATGTAACCACATAACTACCTAACCACATAACCACATAACCACATAACCATATAACCATATAACCATATAACCATATAACCATATAACCATATAACCATATAATCATAAAGCCATATAACCATATATAACCATATAACCATATAACCATATAACATATAACCATATAACCATATAACCATATAACCATATAACCATATAACCATATAACCATATAACCATATAACCATATAACCATATAACCACATAACCATATAACCATATAACCATATAACCATATAACCATATAACCACATAACCACATAACCATATAACGATATAACCATATAACCATATAACCATAACCACATAACCACATAACCATATAACCACATAACCATATAACCACATAACCATATCATAACCATATAACCATATAACCATATAACCATATAACCATATAACCATATAACCATATAACTATATAACCATATAACCACATACCCACATAACCACATAACAAATAACCACATAACCATATAACCACATAACCACATAACCATATAACCATATAACCACATAAGAATTAATCCAGATAACCACATAACCATATAACGACATAACCATATAACCACATAACAATGTAACCATAACCACATAACCACATAACACATAACCATATAAACATATAACCATATAACCATGTAACAATATAACCATATAACCATATAACCACATAACCATATAACAATATAACCATATAACCATATAACCACATAACCATATAACCACATAACCACATAACCACATAACCATATAACCACATAATCACATAACCATATAACCACATACCACATAACCATATAACCACATAACCACATAACCATATAACCATATAACCACATAACCATATAACCACATAACCATATAACCACATAACCACATAACCACATAACCATATAACCATATAACCATATAACCATATAATCATATAATCATATAACCATATAACCATATAACCATATAACCATATAACCATATAACGATATAACAACATAAACATATAAACATAATGACGTAACCACATAACCATTAAACTATATAACCACATAACCATTAAACCATATAACCATATAACTAAATAACCATATAACCATATAACCATATAACCATATAACCATATAACCATATAACCATATAACCATATAACCATATAACCATATAACCACATAACCATATAACCATATAACCATAACCATATAACCATATAACCATATAACCATATAACCATAACCACATATAACCAGATAACCACATAACCATATAACCACATAACGACATAACCATATAACCACATAACCATATAACCATATACCCATTATAACCATATAACCACATAACCATATAACCACATAACCACATAACCACATAACCACATAACCATATAACCATATAACCATATAATCATATAACAATATAACCATATAACCATATAACCATATAACCATATAACCATATAACCATATAACCATATAACCATATAACCACATAATATTAAATCATATAACCACATAACCATTAAACCATATAACCAAATAACCATATATAACCATATAACCATATAACCATATAAACATATAAACATATAACCATATAACAATATAACGATAGAACCATATAACCATATAACCACATAACCACATAATTATATAACGATATAACCAGATAACCACATAACCATATAACCATATAGCGCCATAACCATGTAACCACATAACCACATAACCATATAACGACATAACCATATAACCATATAACCATATAACCATATAACCATATAACCATATAACCATATAACCATATAACCACATAACCATATAACCATATAACCATATAACCATATAACCATATAACCATATAACCACATAACCACATAACCATATAACCATATAAGGACATAATCACGTAACCCGATAATCATATAACCATTAAACCATATAACCACATAACTACATAACCATATAACCACATAACTACAAAACCACATAACCATTAAAACTTATAACCACATAACATATAACCACATAACCACATAACCATGTAACCATGTAACCACATAACGACATAACGACATAACCAATTAACCACATAACCATATAAACACATAACCATTAAACCATTAAACCATATAACCATATAACCATATAACCATATCACCATATAATCATATAACCATATAACAATATAACCATATAACCATATAACCATATAACCATATAACCATATAACCATATAACCATATAACCATATAACCATATAACCATATAACCATATAACCATATAACCACATAACCATAACCATATAACCATATAACAATATAACCATATAACCATATAACCATATAACCATATAAACATATAACCATATAACAATATAACGATATAATCATATAACCATATAACCACATAACCACATAACCACATAATTATACAACGATATAACCAGATAACCAGATAACCTTATAATCATATAACCACATCGCGCCATAACCATGTAACCACATAACCACATAACCATATAACCATATAAACATATAACCATATAACCATATAACCATATAACCATATAACCACATAACCACATAACCACATAACCACATAACCATATAACCATATAACCATATAACCATATAACCATATAACCATATAACCATATAACCACATAACCATATAACCATATAACCATATAACCACATAACTACATAACCATATAACCACATAACTACAAAACCACATAACCATTAAAACTTATAACCACATAACATATAACCACATAACCACATAACCATGTAACCATGTAACCACATAACGACATAACGACATAACCAATTAACCACATAACCATATAAACACATAACCATTAAACCATTAAACCATATAACCATATAACCATATAACCATATCACCATATAATCATATAACCATATAACAATATAACCATATAACCATATAACCATATAAACCATATAACCATATAACCATATAACCATATAACCATATAACCATATAACCATATAACCATATAACCATATAACCATATAACCATATAACCATATAACAATATAACCATATAACCATATAACCACATAACCATGTAACCACATAAACATATAACCACATAACCATGTAACCACATAATCACATAACCACATAACCAAATAAACACATAACCACATAACCATATAACCACATACCCACATAACGAAATAAGCACATAACCACATAACCATATAACCACATAACCATATAACCACATAACCATGTAACCACATAACCACATAACCCGATAATCATATAACCATTAAACCATATAACCACATAACCGCATAAACAAATAACCACATAACCACATAACGACATAACCACATAACCATATAAACACATAACCATTAAAACATATAACCATATAACCATATAACCATATCACCATATCACCATATCACCATATAATCATATAATCATATAACCATATAACCATATAACCATATAACCACATAACCACATAAGCATATAACCATATAACAATATAACCGTATAACCATATAACCATACACCATATAACCACATAACCACATAACCACATAACCATATAACCATATAAGGACATAATCACGTAACCCGATAATCATATAACCATTAAACCATATAACCACATAACTACATAACCATATAACCACATAACTACAAAACCACATAACCATTAAAACTTATGACCACATAACATATAACCACATAACCACATAACCATGTAACCATGTAACCACATAAAGACATAGCCACATAACGACATAACGACATAACCAATTAACCACATAACCATATAAACACATAACCATTAAACCATTAAACCATATAACCATGTAACCATATAACCATATCACCATATAATCATATAACCATATAACAATATAACCATATAACCATATAACCATATAACACATATAACCATATAACCATATAACCATATAACCATATAAACATATAACCATATAACCATATAACCATATAACCATATAACCATATAACCATATAACCATATAACCATATAACCATATAACCATATAACCATATAACCATATAACCATATAACCATATAACAATATAACCATATAACCATATAACCACATAACCACATGTAACCACATAAACATATAACCACATAACCATGTAACCACATAACCACATAACCAAATAAACACATAACCACATAACCATATAACCACATACCCACATAACGAAATAAGCACATAACCACATAACCATATAACCACATAACCACATAACCATATAACCACATAACAATGTAACCACATAACCACATAACCCGATAATCATATAACTATTAAACCATATAACCACATAAACACATAGCCGCATAAGCAAGTAACCACATAACCACATAACCACATAACGACATAACCACATAACCATATAAACACATAACCATTAAAACATATAACCATATAACCATATAACCATATCACCATATAATCATATAACCATATAACAATATAACCATATAACCATATAACCATATAACAATATACCATATAACCAGAAAACCACATAACCATATAAGGACATAATGACGTTACCACATAATAATTAAACCATATAACCACATAACCATTAAACCTTATAACCATATAACTATATAGCCAAATAACCATATAATCATATAACCATATAACAATATAACCATATAACCATATAACCATATAACCATATACCCATATAACCAGAAAACCACATAACCATATAAGGACATAATGACGTTACCACATAATAATTAAACCATATAACCACATAACCATTAAACCACATAACCACATAACTATATAAAGATATAACCAGATAACCACATAACCATATAACCATATAACCATATAGCGGCGCCATAACCATGTAACCACATAACCATATAACGACATAACCATATAACCACATAACCATGTAACCACATCACCATGTAACCACATAACCACATAACAACATAACCACATAACCCGATAACCATATAACCATATAACCATATAACCATATACCCATATAACCAGAAAACCACATAACCATATAAGGACATAATGACGTTACCACATAATAATTAAACCATATAACAACATAACCATTAAACCATATAACCATATAACTATATAGCCAAATAACCGTATAACCATATAACCATATACCATATAACCACATAACCACATAACCACATAACCATATAACCATATAAGGACATAATCACGTAACCCGATAATCATATAACCATTAAACCATATAACCACATAACTACATAACCATGTAACCACATAACTACAAAACCACATAACCATTAAAACTTATAACCACATAACATATAACCACATAACCACATAACCATGTAACCATGTAACCACATAACGACAAAGCCACATAACGACATGACCAATTAACCACATAACCATATAAACACATAACCATTAAACCATTAAACCATATAACCATGTAACCATATAACCATATCACCATATAATCATATAACCATATAACAATATAACCATATAACCATATAACCATATAACCATATAACCATATATCCATATAACAATATAACCATATAACCATACAACCACATAACCACAAGTAACCACATAAACATATAACCACATAACCATGTAACCACATAACCACATAACCAAATAACCACATAACCACATAACCATATAACCACATACCCACATAACCAAATAAGCACATAACCACATAACCATATAACCACATAACCACATAACCATATAACCACATAACCATGTAACCACATAACCACATAACCCGATATTCATATAACCATTAAACCATATAACCACATAACCACATAACCGCATAAACAAGTAACCACATAACCACATAACGAAATAACCACATAACCACATAACGACATAACCACATAAACATATAAACACATAACCATTAAACCATATAACCATATAACCATATAACCATATAACCATATCACCATATAATCATATAACCATATAACAATATAACCATATAACCATATAACCATATAACCATATAACCATATACCCATATAACCACATAACCACATAACCATATAAGGACATAATGACGTAACCACATAATAATTAAACCATATAACCACATAACCATTAAACCATATAACCATATAACTATATAGCCAAACAACCATATAACCATATAACCATAAAACCATATAACCATATAACATATAACCATATAACCATATAACCATATAACAATATAACAATATAACCATATAACCACATAACCACATAATTATATAACGATATAACCATGTAACCACATAACCACATAACCATATAACGACATAACCATATAACCATATAACCATATTACCATATAACCATATAACCATATAACCACATAACCACATAAGCATATAACCATATAACAATATAACCGTATAACCATATAACCATATAACCATGCATATAACCACATAACCACATAACCATATAAGGACATAATCACGTAACCCGATAATCATATAACCATTAAACCATATAACCACATAACCATATAACCACATAACTACAAATCCACATAACCATTAAACCATGTAACCACATAACCACATAACCATATAACGACATAACCATATAACCATATAACCATATTACCATATAACCATATAACCATATAACCACATAACCACATAAGCATATAACCATATAACAATATAACCGTATAACCATATAACCATATAACCATGCATATAACCACATAACCACATAACCATATAAGGACATAATCACGTAACCCGATAATCATATAACCATTAAACCATATAACCACATAACTACATAACCATATAACCACATAACTACAAATCCACATAACCATTAAACCATATAACCACGTAACATATAATCACAAAACCATGTAACCACATAACGACATAGCCACATAACGACATAACGACATAACCAATTAACCACACAACCATATAAACACATAACCATTAAACCATATAACCATATAACCATATCACCATATAATCATATAATCATATAATCATATAATCATATAACAATATAACCATATAACCACATAATCATATAACCATATAACCATATAACCATATAAGCATATAACCACATAACCACATAACTATATAAAGATATAACCAGATAACCACATAACCATATAACCATATAGCGCCATAACCATGTAACCACATAACCATATAACGACATAACCATATAATCACATAACCATGTAACCACATCACCATGTAACCACATAACCACATAACAACATAACCACATAACCCGATAACCATATAACCATATAACCATATAACCAGAAAACCATATAACCATATAAGGACATAATGACGTTACCACATAATAATTAAACCATATAACCACCTAACCATTAAACCATATAACCATATAACTATATAGCCAAATAACCATATAACCATATTACCATATAACCATATAACTATATAACATATAACCATATAACCATATAACAATATAACAATATAACGATATAACCATATAACCACATAACCACATAATTATATAACGATATAACCAGATAACCAGATAACCACATAACCATACAGCGCCATAAACATGTAACCACATAACCACATAACCATATAACGACATAACCATATAACCATATAACAATATTACCATATAACTATATAACCATATAACCATATAACCACATAACCACATAAGCATATAACCATATAACAATATAACCGTATAACCATATAACCATATAACCATGCATATAACCACATAACCATATAAGGACATAATCACGTAACCCGATAATCATATAACCATTAAACCATATAACCACATAACTACATAACCATATAACCACATAACTACAAAACCACATAACCATTAAACCACATAACCACATAACATATAACAACATAACCATGTAACCACATAACGACATAGCCACATAACGACATAACGACATAACCAATTAACCACATAACCATATAAACACATAACCATTAAACCATCAAATCATATAACCATATAACCATATCACCATATAA
This sequence comes from Trachythela sp. YZ-2020, assembly GCA_016169945.1. Taxonomy (NCBI): domain Eukaryota; kingdom Metazoa; phylum Cnidaria; class Anthozoa; order Malacalcyonacea; family Clavulariidae; genus Trachythela; species Trachythela sp. YZ-2020. The sequence goes on along the minus strand of JADLSH010000171.1, from coordinate 56,837 downwards.
TCATATAACCATATAACAATATAACCATATAACCATATAACCATATAACCATATAACCATATAACCAAATAACCACATAATCAAATAAATATATGACGATATAACCAGATAACCACATAACCATATAATCATATAACCATATAGCGCCATAACCATGTAACCACATAACCATATAACGACATAACCATATAACCACATAACCATGTAACCACATCACCATGTAACCACATAACCACATAACAACATAACCACATAACCACATAACCCGATAACCATATAACCATTAAACCCTATAACCATATAACCACATAACATAACTACAAAACCACATAACCATTAAACCATATAACCACATAAACATATAACCGCATAACCATGTAACCACATAACCACATAACCACATAACCACATAACCACATAACCACATAACCACATAACCACATAACCACATAACCACATAACCACATAACCACATAACCATATAACCATATACCCACATACCCACATAACCAAATAAGCACATAACCATATAACCACATACCCATATAACCATTAAACCACATAAAAATTAATCCAGGTAACCACATAACCATATAACGACATAACCATATAACCACATAATCATATAACCATTAAACCATATAAGCATATAACCACATAACCACATAACTATATAAAGATATAACCAGATAACCACATAACCATATAACCATATAACGATATAGCGCCATAACCATGTAACCACATAACCATATAACGACATAACCATATAACCAGATAACCATGTAACCACATCACCATGTAACCACATAACCACATAACAACATAACCACATAACCACATAACCACATAACCATATAACCATATAACCATATAACCATATAACCATATAACCATATAACCATATAACCATATAACCATATAACCACATAACCACATGTAACCACATAACCACATAACCACATAACCATGTAACCACATAACCCGATAACCATATAACCATTAACCATATAACGCCATAACCACATAATCACATAACTATAACGATAACCACATAACCATTAAACCATATAACCACATAACCATATAACCACATAACCATGTAACCACATAACCACATAACCACATAACCATATAACCATTAAACCATATAACCACATAAACGATATAACGACATAATCATGTAACCACATAACCACATAACGAAATAACCACATAACCACATAACGACATAACCACATAAACATATAAACACATAACCATTAAACCATATAACCATATAACCATATAACCATATAACCATATAACCATATAACCATATAACCATATAACCATATAACAATATAACCATATAACCATATAACCATATAACAATATACCCAAATACCCATGCACATAACCACATAACCATATAAGGACATAATGACGTAACCACATAACCATTAAACCATATAACCACATAACCATTAAACCATATAACCATATAACCATATAACCACATAACCATATAACCATATAACCATATAACCATATAACCATATAACCATATAACCATATAACCACATATAACCATATAAACCACATAACCATATAAGGACATAATGACGTTACCACATAATAATTAAAACCATATAACCAAATAACCATTAAACCACATAACCACATAAGTATATAAGTATATAACGATATAACCAGATAACCACATAACCATATAACCACATAACCATATAACGACATAACCATATAACCACATAACCATGTAACCACATCACCATGTAACCACATAACCACATAACAACATAACAACATAACCACATAACCCGATAACCATATAACCATATAACCATATAACCATATACCCATATAACCATATAACCACATAACCATATAAGGACATAATGACGTAACCACATAACCATTAAACCATATAACCACATAACCATTAAACCATATAACCATATAACTATATAACCATATAGCCAAATAACCATATAACCATATACCATATAACCACATAACCACATAACCACATAACCATATAACCAAGGACATAATCACGTAACCCGATAATCATATAACCATTAAACCATATAACCACATAACTACATAACCATATAACCACATAACTACAAAACCACATAACCATTAAAACTTATGACCACATAACATATAACCACATAACCACATAACCATGTAACCATGTAACCACATAACGACATAGCCACATAACGACATAACGACATAACCAATTAACCACATAACCATATAAACACATAACCATTAAACCATTAAACCATATAACCATATAACCATATAACCATATCACCATATAATCATATAACCATATAACAATATAACCATATAACCATATAACCATATAACCATATAACCATATAACCATATAACCATATAACCATATAACCATATAACCATATAACCATATAACCATATAACCATATAACCATATAACCATATAACCATATAACCACATAACCATATAACCATAACCATATAACCATATAACCACATAACCACATAACCACATAACCATATAACCACATAACCACATAACCATATAACCACATAACAATGTAACCACATAACCACATAACCCGATAATCATATAACTATTAAACCATATAACCACATAAACACATAGCCGCATAAGCAAGTAACCACATAACCACATAACCACATAACCACATAACGACATAACCACATAACCATATAAACACATAACCATTAAAACATATAACCATATAACCATAAAACCATATCACCATATCACCATATAATCATATAACCATATAACAATATAACCATATAACCATATAACCATATAACAATATACCATATAACCAGAAAACCACATAACCATATAAGGACATAATGACGTTACCACATAATAATTAAACCATATAACCACATAACCATTAAACCATATAACCATATAACTATATAACCAAATAACCATATAATCATATAACCATATAACAATATAACCATATAACCATATAACCATATAACCATATACCCATATAACCAGAAAACCACATAACCATATAAGGACATAATGACGTTACCACATAATAATTAAACCATATAACCACATAACCATTAAACCACATAACCACATAACTATATAAAGATATAACCAGCTAACCACATAACCATATAACCATATAACGATATAGCGGCGCCATAACCATGTAACCACATAACCATATAACGACATAACCATATAACCACATAACCATGTAACCACATCACCATGTAACCACATAACCACATAACAACATGACCACATAACCACATAACCCGATAACCATATAACCATATAACCATATAACCATATACCCATATAACCAGAAAACCACATAACCATATAAGGACATAATGACGTTACCACATAATAATTAAACCATATAACAACATAACCATTAAACCATATAACCATATAACTATATAGCCAAATAACCGTATAACCATATAACCATATACCATATAACCACATAACCACATAACCACATAACCATATAACCATATAAGGACATAATCACGTAACCCGATAATCATATAACCATTAAACCATATAACCACATAACTACATAACCATGTAACCACATAACTACAAAACCACATAACCATTAAAACTTATAACCACATAACATATAACCACATAACCACATAACCATGTAACCATGTAACCACATAACGACAAAGCCACATAACGACATGACCAATTAACCACATAACCATATAAACACATAACCATTAAACCATTAAACCATATAACCATGTAACCATATAACCATATCACCATATAATCATATAACCATATAACAATATAACCATATAACCATATAACCATATAACCATATATCCATATAACAATATAACCGTATAACCATATAACCACATAACCACAAGTAACCACATAAACATATAACCACATAACCATGTAACCACATAACCACATAACCAAATAAACACATAACCACATAACCATATAACCACATACCCACATAACGAAATAAGCACATAACCACATAACCATATAACCACATAACCATATAACCACATAACCATGTAACCACATAACCACATAACCCGATAATCATATAACCATTAAACCATATAACCACATAACCACATAGCCGCATAAACAAGTAACCACATAACCACATAACGACATAACCACATAACCACATAACGACATAACCACATAACCATATAAACACATAACCATTAAACCATATAACCATATAACCATATAACCATATAACCATATAACCATATAACCATATAACCATATACCCATATAACCAGAAAACCACATAACCATATAAGGACATAATGACGTTACCACATAATAATTAAACCATATAACCACATAACCATTAAACCATATAACCATATAACTATATAGCCAAACAACCATATAACCATATAACCATAAAACCATATAACCATATAACATATAACCATATAACCATATAACCATATAACAATATAACAATATAACCATATAACCACATAACCACATAATTATATAACGATATAATCATGTAACCACATAACCACATAACCATATAACGACATAACCATATAACCATATAACCATATTACCATATAACCATATAACCATATAACCACATAACCACATAAGCATATAACCATATAACAATATAACCGTATAACCATATAACCATATAACCATGCATATAACCACATAACCACATAACCATATAAGGACATAATCACGTAACCCGATAATCATATAACCATTAAACCATATAACCACATAACTACATAACCATATAACCACATAACTACAAATCCACATAACCATTAAACCATGTAACCACATAACCACATAACCATATAACGACATAACCATATAACCATATAACCATATTACCATATAACCATATAACCATATAACCACATAACCACATAAGCATATAACCATATAACAATATAACCGTATAACCATATAACCATATAACCATGCATATAACCACATAACCATATAAGGACATAATCACGTAACCCGATAATCATATAACCATTAAACCATATAACCACATAACTACATAACCATATAACCACATAACTACAAATCCACATAACCATTAAACCATATAACCACGTAACATATAATCACAAAACCATGTAACCACATAACGACATAGCCACATAACGACATAACCAATTAACCACATAACCATATAAACACATAACCATTAAACCATTAAACCATATAACCATATAACCATATCACCATATAATCATATAATCATATAATCATATAATCATATAACAATATAACCATATAACCACATAATCATATAACCATATAACCATATAACCATATAAGCATATAACCACATAACCACATAACTATATAAAGATATAACCAGATAACCACATAACCATATAACCATATAGCGCCATAACCATGTAACCACATAACCATATAACGACATAACCATTTAATCACATAACCATGTAACCACATCACCATGTAACCACATAACCACATAACAACATAACCACATAACCACATAACCCGATAACCATATAACCATATAACCATATAACCATATAACCAGAAAACCATATAACCATATAAGGACATAATGACGTTACCACATAATAATTAAACCATATAACCACCTAACCATTAAACCATATAACCATATAACTATATAGCCAAATAACCATATAACCATATTACCATATAACCATATAACTATATAACATATAACCATATAACCATATAACAATATAACAATATAACGATATAACCATATAACCACATAACCACATAATTATATAACGATATAACCAGATAACCACATAACCACATAACCATATAGCGCCATAAACATGTAACCACATAACCACATAACCATATAACGACATAACCATATAACCATATAACAATATTACCATATAACTATATAACCATATAACCATATAACCACATAACCACATAAGCATATAACCATATAACCATATAACAATATAACCGTATAACCATATAACCATATAACCATGCATATAACCACATAACCATATAAGGACATAATCACGTAACGCGATAATCATATAACCATTAAACCATATAACCACATAACTACATAACCATATAACCACATAACTACAAAACCACATAACCATTAAACCATATAACCACATAACATATAACCACATAACCATGTAACCACATAACGACATAGCCACATAACGACATAACGACATAACCAATTAACCACATAACCATATAAACACATAACCATTAAACCATTAAACCATATAACCATATAAACATATCACCATATAATCATATTATCATATAACAATATAACCATATAACCATATAATCATATAACCATATAACCATATAACCATAGTAGCATATAACCACATAACCACATAACTATATAAAGATATAACCAGATAACCACATAACCATATAATCATATAACCATATAGCGCCATAACCATGTAACCACATAACAATATAACGACATAACCATATAACCACATAACCATGTAACCACATCACCATGTAACCACATAACCACATAACAACATAACCACATAACCACATAACCCGATAACCATATAACCATTAAACCCTATAACCATATAATCACATCACAACATAACTACAAAACCACATAACCATTAAACCATATAACCACATAAACATATAACCGCATAACCATGTAACCACATAACCACATAACCACATAACCACATAACCACATAACCACATAACCACATAACCACATAACCACATAACCACATAACCACATAACCACATAACCACATAACCACATAACCACATAACCATATAACCACATAACGACATAACCATATAATCACATAACCATATAACCATATAACCATATAACCATTAAACCACATAAAAATTAATCCAGGTAACCACATAACCATATAACGACATAACCATATAACCACATAATCATATAACCATTAAACCATATAAGCATATAACCACATAACCACATAACTATATAAAGATATAACCAGATAACCACATAACCATATAACCATATAACGATATAGCGCCATAACCATGTAACCACATAACCATATAACGACATAACCATATAACCAGATAACCATGTAACCACATCACCATGTAACCACATAACCACATAACAACATAACCACATAACCACATAACCCGATAACCATACAACCATATAACCATATAACCATATAACCATATAACCATATAACCATATAACCTATAAAAATATAACCATGTAACCACATAACCATGTAACCACATAACCATGCACATAATCACATAACCACATAACCCGATAACCATATAACCATTAAGCCATATAACGCCATAACCACATAATCACATAACTACAAAATCACATAACGATTAAACCATATAACCACATTAACATATAACCGCATAACCATGTAACCACATAACCATATAACCACATAAGCACATAAGCACATAACCACATAACCACATAACATATAACCACATACCCACAAAACCAAATAAGCAGATAACCACATAACCATATAACCACATAACCACATGCGCATATAACCATTAAACCACATAAGAATTAATCCAGATAACCACATAACCGTATAACGACATAACCATATAACCACATAATCATATAAACATTAAACCATATAACCAGATAACGACATATCCAAATAACGACATAACCACATAACCACATAACCATATAAACACATAACCATTAAACCATTAAACCATATAACCATATAACCATATAACCATATAACCATATAACCACATAACCACATAACCATATAATCATATAATCATATAACCATATAACCGTATAACCATATATCCATATAACCACATAACCACATAAGGACATAATCACGTAACCCGATAATCATATAACCAGATAACCCGATAACCATATAACCATTAAACCCTATAACCATATATAACCACATAACAACATAACTACAAAACCACATAACCATTAAACCATATAACCACATAAACATATAACCGCATAACCATGTAACCACATAACCACATAACCACATAACCATATAACCACATACCCACATACCCACATAACCAAATAAGCACATAACCACATAACCATATAACCACATACCCATATAACCATTAAACCACATAAGAATTAATCCAGGTAACCACATAACCATATAACGACATAACCATATAACCACATAATCATATAACCATTAAACCATATAACCACATAACATATAACCACATAACCATGTAACCACATAACGACATATCCACATAACGACATAACCACATAACCATATAAATATATAACCATTAAACCATTAAACCATTAAACCATTAAACCATATAAACATATAAACATATAACCATATCACCATATAATCATATAGCCATATAACAATATAACCATATAACCATATAACCATATAACCATATAACCATATAACCATATAACCATATAACCATATAACCATATAACCATATAACCATATAACCTTAAAACCATATAACCATATAACCATATAACCATATAACCATATAACCATATAATCATATAACCATATAACCATATAACCATATAACCATATAATCATATAACCATATAACCATATAACCATATAACCGTATAATCATATAACCATATAACCATATAACCATATAACCATTAAACCATATAACCATATAACTATATAGCCAAATAACCATATAACCATATAACCATATAACCATATAACCATATAACCATATAACCATATAACCTATAAACATATAACCATGTAACCACATAACCATGTAACCACATAACCATGCACATAATCACATAACCACATAACCCGATAACCATATAACCATTAAACCATATAACCACATAACCACATAACCACATAACTACAAAATCACATAACCATTAAACCATATAACCACATAAACATATAACCGCATAACCATGTAACCACATAACCACATAACCATATAACCACATAACCACATAACCACATAACATATAACCACATACCCACAAAACCAAATAAGCACATAACCACATAACCATATAACCACATAACCACATGCGCATATAACCATTAAACCACATAAGAATTCATCCAGATAACCACATAACCGTATAACGACATAACCATATAACCATATAATCATATAAACATTAAACCATATAACCACATAACGACATATCCAAATAACGACATAACCACATAAAACACGTTCTAGAGCTAAGTGAAATATTCTATTTACTGAATTTCCGGTCAAAAATCAAACAAAACTGCACTTTCAGCACGAAATTTGACTGAAATGTTGCTAATAATTAGGATTTAGTGGGATTTTAGCAAACAATTTATCTATAAACTAAAATAAAGTAAATATCTCTAAAATTTTGTTAATATCAGCAACAAAAGATGATAACTGTAGAATGAAAACCTTGCCAGATAATAAGAAATTTCGAAAATATTGCATGAACTTTATCTCAACGACAATGCCAATGCAGGTTTTTGTCAATTCACGCATATTTAGCCAAAATGGAGAAGAGAAATTCAACAAAAAACCTAGAATCTAGCAATACAAGAAAAAACGTTGCTAAAATCCGGATATATTACTCTTTTTTTCAAATTATTAATTATTTGAGTTTGGCGCTGCAATTGCAGAGCCAAGATGGGAGTTTAAACCCAGTTAATACTTATATCCAATATATAAAATTTATATATACACGATGTTTTGCAAACTTGTCATTGAGCACATTAGTTATTAAAAAGAGAAAACTTGGTATACCTTAGTATTTGTTTTAGTTCGCACTATAAAGACAGGTTCTGATGGAGACTTAATATTATCATAAAAGGGTCATTGAGCAATGAGCACATAAACAACTTTATTAACATCGAAGCACATGACATGTGGTTTCTTGACAAATGACAGGACTGTTTGCCGATATAATTGCATATAGTATAAAATAACATGCTTGCCAAAGCCTGAATAGGCCTACGAACAAACTGTTTCTACAATCTACATAGTAAAAGAGAGACGATGGAGAAGGTTTGATAATATTAATTTGTCCACGTTTGCGACAAAAGTCACAATTCACAAAACAAATGGGCACTCGTATTTATAAACCATGCTCAGTGGAACTAAACATATCTATATACGCCTACCGTTCATATAATGCACAAATATGATCAATGGATAGACAGTATACGCTATATGATATAATATACTTGTAACGCATAATCATAGTATCCTACCTTCGGGCTTCCCGGAGTAAATACTTTGTCTCTACAGCCGTCTTGAACTCGCCAATTTAGGAACCTTTTGAAAATTCAACATTGGATTTCACGGTTTGTTTGCTTCTTCAAATTCAATCTATAAGAAAGACAAATTTTGCGTGAATTCAATTACTATGCTATTACAATTACAATTACAAATAAGACTAAATATTAACGGCATATTAAATCAATAATGTTTCCTTATTTCGGATCTATTTTAGATATAATTTACCTGTCTTTAGAGTATCAAATTGGCTTGAACTTGCGCTCACTTTAATTTGGCCACAGCTTAGAGTTCCTTCTTTATATCTGATCTAACACGACAGTGCTCTTTTCGATATAAACGCTGTCGCTGTCCGTCTTTAGCAACGAACCACCACGTACAAAGAACGATCATGGCGTTCAGAATTAGCAGTTTTGCCACTATTAACGCTTCTTTTCCTGGTCTTAGTGGACGCCATTACTGTTGTATAGTGTTGATGTGATCGTCCTGGCAAATTATCAGAGTGTATGCAATGCTTCTGGAATCAGTTGATGCGCAATGCCTATGATTACTATGAATGTAATTTGAATATGTGATACATCTACAATCGACGACTCATCAACCAGGTGCACTGCCAATGAACCGACAACATGGTTAAGCAATACCATATATGGAAAAAATTGCGTGTGGGCCTAATTGCGCTGCACATTTCGAGTTTCATCAAAGTGCCTTTTACCAGTTATCCGCCACATATTTTCAAAAATTGTGAGCCGATTGCGATCAGTCACACAGTTATGCCTTATCACTGTTTCCTTGTTTGCCGTATTAATACACGAAAGTTGCAGTAGACATCATCAGTTGGTAAATTTTTAGAACAACATCCAACTATCGCGTGCTATGAATAACGAACCTCGTTACGCTTTGGCTTTGCGAAAAATTATATTATTTGAGTATTGGCATGCAATTGGATACTTGCCAGTCAGTACACATGACAAGTCTATATTAGAAAATAAGTTAATTTTTGCGAACTTTACGCGATAAAAACCTCACATCAGTTCACAACCCCCATGCATAATTCAAATTGGTCTCGCAGACGATAAGAAATCGATCACTGAAATTGTTTAACTACAATGTCAATGTGAGATACAATTCCTGCCAATACTTTTATTATTAATAGATCCAAAACACTGCGTAATACTCCAATAGCTCAAACTGAAGCCTCCATTTGGCCTTGCCCTTGGGCCTTTGCCTTTTGTGTATTATCCAGAATAGTAGCGCTTATGCAATATGTTATATGGTCCTGGCAATCTGGCTTGTGGGCCTTGTGCAGTCTTACTATATATATATACTCAAAATATAGTATGCTTGCGGCACCTGGGCATATACATGTCATATACGACGGTTAGGTTCTACTAACCGTGCATAGACATTAGACATGATTAGGGTTTGAGTTCTGACTTTGTCTGTGATTGATACAATATTTCTCATGACGAAGTTTTCGTGCCAAAAACTTTACGGGGAAATGTGAATTGTTTCTATATAAAGTATAAAGTCTAGGTTCAATCATAACAGTGTAATGCAGTTTTATCGTATATACATTTTCTGCCAATGACGAAAGATTTCTTCAAAACAGTCATAAGGTGAATGAGGATAAATCAGAGCTTATATAACGACCAGGAAATAGGAAGCAATTACAACACATAATCGCATAACAATTTGATTGGTAAGCGTGCCGTATGAGGCTGAAGGCGGGATTGTAATTCTGAAAGCTATCAAAACAATTATATGCGAGCTTAAATAAATCTAAACTTATCAGGTCTAAAACTGACCTGTTAACCTGGTATTTAAATAAGACAACGGTTTTACTTTTACAATAATTCTAACACGCGCTGTGATAGTGTGGATGATGACACCAATGCTCAAGGCCAATTTGCATGCATCTGTAACACCATGACATGTCATGCACAGATAATAGCAATTTGAAACTATAATTCACGCAGACGACATCCTGTCTGGCCTAGCCGTTCAAAAAGCGTATAGACATTAGTGAATACTGAATAGACACGCGTATATGCCGGCTGATCATGATCAGCTACATTCAGTTCATCTACAGAATGGACTTTACGAGTGATTTACTCGAACCAGACATCGATTCGCAAATTACGAGTCCTTTATCTAGTCGAGCATAAATTGTTTCTTCAATACGAACTGGTGATTTGTGCGAAGTTGACTTCAATACCGACAGCTGTGGTGAGCTAGATGCGTCGACTAATCGTCTATTTCACAGATGAAGACGACGAAGCAACTCAGTTAGATGTTTCAATGTCCGATGGCGATGACGATGTTGGTTGTTCTCCCATAGTATATACAAGTGATGAAAGTGATAGCGAAGGTAACTAAACCTAGTCTATACCATACACGAACAAAAATATACAGGGTTTTTATGGCAACGAGGCACTTCTATATATAGTGCAGAATTGCCGCAACTTGCAACAAACACTGATTTCAATGTATGTGACTTGTTCATTGAAATGTTTACGAAAGTTGTCTCATGTTTTGAAACCTATATCATCACATATTTTATGCGCAAACCTTTTTAATTATAAACATCGAAACACGCGCAGACGCGCTGAGGTCAGTTTGGTTTTGTTGCAAGTTGCAGCAATTCTGGAGCTCGTGTTAGAGTTGGCAAGCGAAAATTTGCATCCCTTGTCAAACGAGAACAAGACCCAAGAGTTATTCTAAAATTTTAGTAAACAAAGTGTTTAAATTTTCATTTTAGCTTTTCTTGTATATGACGTGTTTTTGTTAAGCTAATTTTTGTATGGAGTAGGAAACTTAGTCTGAATATAGTTGCCTGAAAACTGGTCGAACCATAGTCAAGCGAACAAAACACTCATGACATCAACTCTCATCAAAATTTTAAACAGGTCAAAGTTAGTATCAATGAGTTGGTGGTCACCTCGGGTGGCCAAACCATAGGTAGGTCAAGGTTAGGGTTAGGGTTAGGATCAGGGTTAGGTATATTCGTGCGCGAAACATGGGAGGTTAACCGAGAGTTGCAACTCTCATCAGTTTGACCGGGGCTTTAAAGCACCTTTAATGCTTTATAGTTGATAATGCGGCTCATTTCATGGGATATTTTTTATAGCAACAGCGAGGCGGTCTGTTTATTTAATAAATCGAAGTACAGTTAATAGCTTTACTAACCGTGATCGACGTGAATATTTGTAGTGAAGCTGTACGGGGATCAGTGGCGTTGATATGCTCATAGTTAATATATGATATGATATGCCTAATTATATTCATGCTGCATTACTGCCTTACTGCAGTCAAATATTCCTTCCAGTTTCCTTGCAAATAATTGCCTGACTAGCAAAATATTTTTGTGAGACTATATACCTTGTGGCTTTAAGCCATATAAGTGTTATTATTGCTTAATAAATTACACTGTCATATGCCCATTCGTGGACACACGTCGCGGACCGAACTATACTGTAGGTGAAAACACAGTAACACACGAATAATAATACGAAACGTAATCCTGTAAAGCCTAAGGCGAAGATTAACATCTTGAAACCCAAGATATCCTGAGTTAAAACAAGACAAGAATGCGTTGTGATATTTTGATTAGGATTCATATTATGTCAGCTTGTATTCAAGATGGTTTACCATTTTTATACACTTGGCTGTATGACCAAATAGTAAATTTATTGAAATATATATTTGTTTATAAAGTTATAAAGATTAGCACTTCACGTGCAGTGAAATATTTGTCACCTGGTCTGCCCAGGAAATAGGAATTAAAGAATCAGAATGAATGGATATTTCTATGTTTTTTTTAGTACGTTATACGAGCAATTGTGATTTAGGAATACAAAGAATCAGTTGAACGAAACTGTAAAGAATAGGACCATATGTCAGGCCTTCAGGAGTAGCCCATGTTGATGACATTTGGGAGTTTGTTGTTGGTGGGGGATTTGTGGCTGTGTAAAGTGCTTGAAAAGCGCAGGATAAGGTCCTTGTAGGATATTGGAGACGGTCGTGGAATAAGAAATGGTATAGCCATGGGTACAAAGGGCCGGCAAGTAGCTACGGACTGACGAATTTTGGAAAGACTGTATATATTTTACTGCGTTTGAACTAAAGGATTCGAAGCTTTGCCCAGAGACAAAACGCCAAATTAGGGGTTTCATGTCACAGTAAACTGAGTAAACTGAGTAAACATATTAAAAGTGTAGTCATGCAAAGCACTTCTGCACTGTGGAACGTTCGCACAAACTCTATAAATTGAATCTAGAAAACAATTTCAGTGGTAGAAAACTGTAATAATTGTAGTGTTTATCCAAAAAAATGAATGAATGCTGTCAGGTTGACGAGGCAATACTGAATTATATATTTTGTATCAAAATGTTGAAATTGGCGCTGCAATTGCAGAGCCAAACTCCAATCTTGGCTCTGCAATTGCAGCGCCAAACTCTAATATTGGCTCTGCAATTGCAGCGCCAAACTCTAATCTTGGCTCTGCAATTGCAGCGCCAAACTCTAATCTTGGCTCTGCAATTGCAGCGCCAAACTCCAATTTTGGCTCTGCAATTGCAGCGCCAAACTCTAATCTTGGCTCTGCAATTGCAGCGCCAAACTCCAATCTTGGCTCTGCAATTGCAGCGCCAAACTCCAATCTTGGCTCTGCAATTGCAGCGCCAAACTCTAATCTTGGCTCTGCAATTGCAGCGCCAAACTCTAATCTTGGCTCTGCAATTGCAGCGCCAAACTCCAATCTTGGCTCTGCAATTGCAGCGCCAAACTCTAATCTTGGCTCTGCAATTGCAGCGCCAAACTCCAATCTTGGCTCTGCAATTGCAGTGCCAAACTCCAATCTTGCCTCTGCAATTGCAGTGCCAAGATAACACTTACGAAACAACCGTTTTTTTGTAGAATATAGCAACACCTAATTTTTCGTTGCAAGAAACTGATTAATATTGTCTAAATAGCATTATAAAAATCGATTTTCTGGATTTGTTGTCAATATTTGAGATAATAGTAAAATATTGCAGGATTTTGTCTAAATAGAATATTTCACTTAGCTTTAGAACGTGTTATAACCAAATAACCATATAAACACATAACCATTAAACCATTAAACCATATAACCATATAACCATATAACCATATAACCATATAACCATATAACCATATAACCATATAACCATATAACCACATAACCACATAACCACATAACCATATAATCATATAACCATATAACCGTAAAACCATATATCCATATAACCACATAACCACATAAGGACATAATCACGTAACCCGATAATCATATAACCATTAAACCATATAACCACATAACTACATAACCATATAACCACATAACTACAAAACCACATAACCATTAAACCATATAACCACATAACATATAACCACATAACCATGTAACCACATAACAACATAACCACATAAACACATAACCCGATAACCATATAACCATTAAACCCTATAACCATATAACCACATAACAACATAACTACAAAACCACATAACCATTAAACCATATAACCACATAAACATATAACCGCATAATCATATAACCATATAACCACATAACCATATAACCATATAACCATATAACCATATAACCACATAACCAAATAAGCACATAACCACATAACCATATAACCACATACCCATATAACCATTAAACCACATAAGAATTAATGCAGATAACCACATAACCATATAACGACATAACTATATAACCACATAATCATATAACCATTAAACCATATAACCACATAACATATAACCACATAACCATGTAACCACATAACGACATATCCACATAACGACATAACCATATAAATATATAACCATTAAACCATTAAACCATATAACCATATAAACATATAACCATATCACCATATAATCATATAGCCATATAACAATATAACCATATAACCATATAACCATATAAACATTTAACCATATAACCATATAACCATATAACCATATAACCATATAACCATATAACCATATAACCATATAACCATATAACCATATAACCATATAATCATATAACCATATAACCATATAACCATATAACCGTATAATCATATAACCATATAACCATATAACCATTAAACCATATAACCATATAACTATATAGCCAAATAACCATATAACCATTTAACCATATAACCATATAACCATATAACCATATAACCATATAACCATATAACTATATAACCATATAATCATATAACCATATAACCAAATAACCATATAACCGTATAATCATATAACCATATAACCATATAACCACATAACCATTAAACCATATAACCATATAACTATATAGCCAAATAACCATATAACCATATAACCATATAACCATATAACCATATAACCATATAACCATATAACCATATAACCACATAACCACATAACCACATAACCATATAATCATATAACCATATAACCGTAAAACCATATATCCATATAACCACATAACCACATAAGGACATAATCACGTAACCCGATAATCATATAACCATTAAACCATATAACCACATAACTACATAACCATATAACCACATAACTACAAAACCACATAACCATTAAACCATATAACCACATAACATATAACCACATAACCATGTAACCACATAACAACATAACCACATAAACACATAACCCGATAACCATATAACCATTAAACCCTATAACCATATAACCACATAACAACATAACTACAAAACCACATAACCATTAAACCATATAACCACATAAACATATAACCGCATAATCATATAACCACATAACCACATAACCACATAACCACATAACCACATAACCATATAACCACATAACCAAATAAGCACATAACAACATAACCATATAACCACATACCCATATAACCATTAAACCACATAAGAATTAATCCAGGTAACCACATAACCATATAACGACATAACCATATAACCAAATAATCATATAACCATTAAACCATATAACCACATAACATATAACCACATAACCATGTAACCACATAACGACATATCCACATAACGACATAACCATATAAATATATAACCATTAAACCATATAACCATATAAACATATAACCATATCACCATATAATCATATAGCCATATAACAATATAACCATATAACCATATAACCATATAAACATTTAACCATATAACCATATAACCATATAACCATATAACCATATAACCATATAACCATATAACCATATAACCATATAACCATATAACCATATAATCATATAACCATATAACCATATAACCATATAACCGTATAATCATATAACCATATAACCATATAATCATTAAACCATATAACCATATAACTATATAGCCAAATAACCATATAACCATTTAACCATATAACCATATAACCATATAACCATATAACCATATAACCATATAACTATATAACCATATAATCATATAACCATATAACCATATAACCATATAACCGTATAATCATATAACCATATAACCATATAACCACATAACCATTAAACCATATAACCATATAACTATATAGCCAAATAACCATATAACCATATAACCATATAAGCATATAACCTATAAACATATAACCATGTAACCACATAACCATGTAACCACATAACCATGCACATAATCACATAACCACATAACCCGATAACCATATAACCATTAAACCATATAACGCCATAACCACATAATCACATAACTACAAAATCACATAACCATTAAACCATATAACCGCATAAACATATAACCGCATAACCATGTAACCACATAACCACATAACCATATAACCACATAAGCACATAACCACATAACCACATAACATATAACCACATACCCACAAAACCAAATAAGCACATAACCACATAACCATATAACCACATAACCACATGCGCATATAACCATTAAACCACATAAGAATTAATCCAGATAACCACATAACCGTATAACGACATAACCATATAACCACATAATCATATAAACATTAAACCATATAACCACATAACGACATATCCAAATAACGACATAACCACATAACCACATAACCACATAACCATATAAACACATAACCATTAAACCATTAAACCATATAACCATATAACCATATAACCATATAACCATATAACCATATAACCACAGAACCACATAACCATATAATCATATAACCATATAACCGTATATCCATATAACCACATAACCACATAAGGACATAATCACGTAACCCGATAATCATATAACCATTAAACCACATAACCACATAACTACATAACCATATAACCACATAACTACAAAACCACATAACCATTAAACCATATAACCACATAGCATATAACCACATAACCATGTAACCACATAACCACATAACGACATAACGACATAACCAATTAACCACATAACCATGTAAACACCTAACAATTAACCATTAAACCATATAACCATATAACCATATCACCATATAACCATATAAACATATAACCAGATAACCACATAACTATATAACCAGATAACCAGATAACCACATTACCATGGCCATATAACAATATAACCATATAGCGCCATAACCATGTAACCACATAACCACATAACCATATAACGAAAACCATATAAACACATAACCATGTAACCACATCACCATGTAACCACAAACCACATAACAACATAACCACATAACCCGATAACCATATAACCATTAAACCCTATAACCACATAACCACATAACCACATAACTACAAAACCACATAACCATTAAACCATATAACCACTTAAACATATAACCACATAACCATGTAACCACATAACCACATAACCACATAACCATATAACCACATACCCACATAACCAAATAAGCACATAACCACATAACCATATAACGACATAACCATATAACCACATAATCATATAACCATCAAACCATATAACCACATAACGACATATCCAAATAACGACATATAACCACATAACCACATAACCATATAAACATATAACCATTAAACCATTAAACCATATAACCATATAACCATATAACCATATAACCATATAACCATATAACCACATAACCACATAACCATATAAGGACATAATCACGTAACCCGATATTCATATAACCATTAAACCATATAACCACATAACTACATAACCATATAACCACATAACTACAAAACCACATAACCATTAAACCATATAACCACATAACATATAACCACATAACCATGTAACCATGTAACTATGTAACCACATAACCACATAACGACATAACCAATTAACCACATAACCATATAAACACATAACCATTAACCATTAAACCACATAACCATATAACCATATAACCGTATCACCATATAATCATATAACCATATAACCATATAACAATATAACCATATAACCATATAACCATATAACCATATAACCATATAACCATATAACCATATAACCATATAACCATATAACCATATAACCATATAACCATATAACCATATAACCATATAACCATATAACCATATAACCATATAACCATATAACCAAATAACCACATAACCACATAACTATATAACGATATAACCATATAGAGCCATAACCATATAACCACATATCCACACAACCATATAACGACATAACCATATAACAACATAACCATGTAACCACATCACCATCTAACCACAAACCACATAACAACATAACCACATAACCCGATAACCATATAACCATTAAACCCTATAACCACATAACCACATAACTACAAAACCACATAATCATTGAACCATATAACCACATAAACATATAACCGCATAACAATGTAACCACATAACCACATTATCACATAACCACATAACTACATAACCATATAACCCCATACCACATGCCCACATAACCAAATAAGCACATAACCACATAACCATATAACCACATAACCACATACCCATATAACCATTAAACCACATAAGAATTAATCCAGGAAACAACATAACCATATAAAGACATAACCATATAACCACATAATCATATAACCATTAAACCATATAACCACATAACATATAACCACATAACCATGTAACCACATAAGGACATATCCACATAACGATATAACCACATAACCATATAAACACATAACCATTAACCATTAAACCACATAACCATATAACCATATAACCGTATCACCATATAATCATATAACCATATAACCATATAACAATATAACCATATAACCATATAACCATATAACCATATAACCATATAACCATATAACCATATAACCATATAACCATATAACCATATAACCATATAACTATATAACCATATAACCATATAACCATATAACCATATAACCATATAACCATATAACCATATAACCACATAACCACATAACTATATAACGATATAACCATATAGCGCCATAACCATATAACCACATAACCACATAACCATATAACGACATAACCATATAACAACATAACCATGTAACCACATCACCATGTAACCACAAACCACATAACAACATAACCACATAACCCGATAACCATATAACCATTAAACCCTATAACCACATAACCACATAACTACAAAACCAGATAATCATTGAACCATATAACCACGTAACCATTAAACCACATAAAAATTAATCCAGGTAATCACATAACCATATAACGATATAACCATATAACCATATAACAACATATTATCCATATAACCACATAACCACATAACCATATTAGGACATAATCACGTAACCCGATAATCATATAACCATTAAACCATATAACCACATAACTACATAACCATAAAACCAGATAACCACAAAACCACATAACCATTAAACCATATAACCACATAAAATATAGCCACATAGCCATGTAACCACATAACCACATAACGACATAGCCACATAACAACATAACCACATAACCCGATAACCATATAACCATTAACCCTATAACCACATAACCACATAACTACAAAACCACATAATCATTGAACCATATAACCACATAAACATATAACCGCATAACAATGTAACCACATAACCACATTATCACATAACCACATAACCACATAACCATATAACCACATACCACATGCCCACATAACCAAATAAGCACATAACCACATAACCACATACCCATATAACCATTAAACCACATAAGAATTAATCCAGGAAACAACATAACCATATAACGACATAACCATATAACCACATAATCATATAACCATTAAACCATATAACCACATAACATATAACCACATAACCATGTAACCACATAAGGACATATCCACATAACGATATAACCACATAACCATATAAACACATAACCATTAAACCATTAAACCATTAAACCATATAACCATATAAACATATAACCATATCACCATATAATCATATAACCATATAACAATATAACAATTTAACCATATAACCATATAACCATATAACCATATAACCATATAACCATATAACCATATACCCATATAACCATATACCCATACAACCATATAACCATATAAGCACATAAAAACATAACAATATAAAGACATAATCACTTATCCACATAACCACATAACCAATAAACCATATAACCACATAACCACATAACCATTAAACCATATAACCACATAACATATAGCCACATAGCCATGTAACCACATAACCACATAACGACATAGCCACATAACGACATAACCAATTAACCACATAACCATATAAACACATAACCATTAAACCATTAAACCATATAACCATATAACCATATAACCATATCACCATATAATCATATAACCATATAACAATATAACCATATAACCATATAACCATATAACCATATAACCATATAACCATATAACCAAATAACCACATAACCACATAAATATATAACGATATAACCAGATAACCACATAACCATTAAACCATATAAGCACATAACATATAACCACATAACCATGTAACCACATAACCACATAACGACATAGCCACATAACGACATAACCAATTAACCACATAACCATATAAACACATAACAATTAACCATTAAACCATATAACCATATAACCATATCACCATATAACCATATAACCATATAGCCAAATAACCACATAACTATATAACGATATAACCAGATAACCACATTACCATATAACAATATAACCATATAGCGCCATAACCATGTAACCACATAACCACATAACCATATAACGAAAACCATATAAACACATAACCATGTAACCACATAACCATGTAACCACAAACCACATAACAACATAACCACATAACCCGATAACCATATAACCATTAAACCCTATAACCACATAACCACATAACCACATAACTACAAAACCATAAAACCATTAAACCATATAACCACTTAAACATATAACCACATAACCATGTAACCACATAACCACATAACCACATAACCACATAACCACATAACCATATAACGACATAACCATATAACCACATAACCATGTAACAACATCACCATGTAACCACAAACCACAAACCACATAACCACATAACCCGATAACCATATAACCATTAAACCCTATAACCACATAACTACAAAACCACATAACCATTGAACCATATAACCACATAAACATATAACCGCATAACCATGTAACCATATAACCACATTACCACATAACCACATAACCACATAATCACATAATCACATAATCACATAACCACATAAGCGCATAACCATTAAACAATTAAACCATATAAGTTCATAACCATTAAACCATTAAACCAAATAACTATATAACCACATACCCACATACCCACATAACCAAATAAGCACATAACCACATAACCATATAGCCACATAACCACATACCCATATAACCATTAAACCACATAAGAATTAATCCAGGAAACAACATAACCATATAACGACATAACCATATAACCACATAATCATATAACCATTAAACCATATAACCACATAACATATAACCACATAACCATGTAACCACATAAGGACATATCCACATAACGACATAACCACATAACCATATAAACACATAACCATAACACCATATAATCATATAACCATATAACAATATAACAATTTAACCATATAACCATATAACCATATAACCATATAACCATATAAACATATAACCATATCACCATATAATCATATAACCATATAACAATATAACAATTTAACCATATAACCATATAAACATATAACCATATAACCATATAACCATATAACCATATAACCATATAACCATATAACCATATAACCATATAACCATATAACCATATAACCATATAACCATATAACCATATAACCATATAACCATATACCCATATAACCATATAACCATATAACCATATAACCATATAGCGCCATCACCATGTAACCACATAACCACATAACAACATAACCCGATAACCATATAACCATTAAACCCTATAACCATGCACATAACCACATAACCACATAACCACATAACTACAAAACAACATAACCATTGAACCATATAACCACATAAACATATAACCGCATAACCATGTAACCACATAGACACATAACCACATAACCACATAACCATATAACCACATACCCACATACCAACATAACCAAATAAGCACATAACCACATAACCATATAACCACATAACCACATACCCATATAACCATTAAAACACATAAGAATTAATCCAGTTACCACATAGCCATATAACGACATAAACATATAACCACATAATCATATAACCATTAAACCATATAACCACATAACATATAACCACATAACCATGTAACCACATAACGACATATCCACATAACGACATGACGACATAACCATATAAACACATAACCATTAAACCATTAAACCATTAAACCATAAAACCATATAAACATATAACCATATCACCATATAATCATATAACCATATAACAATATAACCATATAAACATATAACCATATAACCATATAAACATGTAACCATATAGCCATATAACCATATAACCATATACCCATATAACCATATAACCACATACCCATATAACCATTAAACCACATAAGAATTAATCCATGTAATCACATAACCATATAACGACATAAAAAATATAACCAGATAACGACATATCCACATAACCACATACCCACATAACCAAATAACCACATAACCACATAACCACATTACCACTTAACCACATAACCATATAACCATTAAACCACATAAGAATTAATCCAGATAACCACATAACCATATAACGACATAACCATATAACCACATAACAATGTAACCACATAACAACAGTATCACATAATCCGATAACCATATAACCATTAAACCATATAACGACATAACCATATAACTACAAAACCACATAACCATTAAACCACGTAACCACATAAACGTATAACCACATAACAATGTAACCACATAACCACATAACCACATAACCAAATAACCACATAACGACATAGCCACATAACGACATAACCAATTAACCACATAACCATATAAACACATAACCATTAAACCATTAAACCATATAACCATATAACCATATCACCATATAATCATATAACAATATAACAATATAACCATATAACCATATAACCATATAACATATAACCATATAACCAAATAACCACATAACCACATAAATATATAACCATATAGCGCCATAACCATGTAACCACATAACCACATAACCATATAACGACATAACCATATAACCACATAACCATATCACCATATAATCATATAACCAAATAACAATATAACCATATAACCATATAACCATATAACCATATAACCATATAACCATATAACCATATAACCACATAACCATATAAGGACATAATCACGTAACCCGATAATCATATAACCATTAAACCATATAACCACATAACTACATAACCATATAACCACATAACTACAAAACCACATAACCATTAAACCATATAACCACATAACATATAACCACATAACCATGTAACCATATAACCACATAACGACATAGCCACATAACGACATAACCAATTAACCACATAACCATATAAACACATAACAATTAACCATTAAACCATATAACAATATAACCAAATAACCATATCACCATATAATCATATAACCATATAACCAAATAACCACATAACCACATAACTATATAACCACATAACCATATAACCACATACCCACATACCCACATAACCAAATAAGCACATAACCACATAACCATATAACGACATAACCATATAACCACATAATCATATAACCACTATACCATATAACCACATTACGACATATCCGAATAACGACATAACCACACATAACCACATAACCATATAAACACATAACCATTAAACCATTAAACCATATAACCATATAACCATATAACCATATAACCATATAACCATATAACCGTATAACCATATAACCATATAACCACATAACCACATAACCATATAATCATATAACCATATAACCGTATAACCATATATCCATATAACCACATAACCACATAACCATATAAGGACATAATCACGTAACCCGATAATCACATAACCATTAAATCATATAACCACATAACTACATAACCATATAACCATATAACCACATAACTACAAAACCACATAACCATTAAACCATATAACCACATAACATATAACCACATAACCATGTAACCACATAACCACATAACGACATAGCCACATAACGACATAAACAATTAACCACATAACCATATAAACACATAACCATTAACCATTAAACCACATAACCATATAACCATATAACCATATCACCATATAATCATATAACCATACAACCATATAACAATATAACCATATAACCATATAACCATATATCCATATAACCATATAACCATATAACCATATACCCATATAACCATATAACCAAATAACCACATAACCACATAACTATATAACGATATAACCAGATAACCACATAACCATATAACCATATAACCATATAACCATATAACCATATAGCGCCATAACCATGTAACCACATAACCACATAACCATATAACGACATAACCATATAACCACATAACCATGTAACCACATCACCATGTAACCACATAACCACATAACAACATAACCACATAACCCGATAACCATATAACCATTAAACCCTATAACCACATAACTACAAAACCATATAACCATTGAACCATATAACCACATAAACATATAACCGCATAACCATGTAACCATATAACCACATTACCACATTACCACATAACCACATAACCACATAACCATATAACCACATACCCACATACCCACATAACCAAATAAGCACATAACCACATAACCATATAACCACATAACCACATACCCATATAACCATTAAACCACATAAGAATTAATCCAGGAAACAACATAACCATATAACGACATAACCATATAACCACATAATCATATAACCATTAAACCATATAACCACATAACATATAACCACATAACCATGTAACCACATAACGACATATCCACATAACGACATAACCACATAACCATATAAACACATAACCATATCACCATATAATCATATAACCATATAACAATATAACAATTTAACCATATAACCATATAACCATATAACCATATAACCATATAACCATATAACCATATAACCATATAACCATATAACCATATAACCATATAACCATTAAACCATATAACCATATAAACATATAACCATATCACCATATAATCATATAACCATATAACAATATAACAATTTAACCATATAACCATATAAACATATAACCACATAACCATATAACCATATAACCATATAACCATATAACCATATAACCATATAACCATATAACCATATAACCATATAACCATATAACCATATAACCATATAACCATATAACCATATAACCATATAACCATATAACCATATAACCATATAACCATATAACCATATAACCATATACCCATATAACCATATAACCATATAAGCATATAGCGCCATCACCATGTAACCACATAACCACATAACAACATAACCACATAACCCGATAACCATATAACCATTAAACCCTATAACCATGCACATAACCACATAACCACATAACTACAAAACAACATAACCATTGAACCATATAACCACATAAACAGATAACCGCATAACCATGTAACCACATAGACACATAACCACATAACCATATAACCACATACCCACATACCAACATAACCAAATAAGCACGCAACCACATAACCATATAATCACATAATCACATAACCACATACCCATATCACCATTAAACCACATAATAATTAATCCCGTTACCACATAACCATATAACGACATAACCATATAACCACATAATCATATAACCATTAAACCATATAACCACATAACATATAACCACATAACCATGTAACCAGATAACGACATATCCACATAACGACATGACGACATAACCATATAAACACATAACCATTAAACCATTAAACCATTAAACCATTAAACCATATAACCATATAAACATATAACCATATCACCATATAATCATATAACCATATAACAATATAACCATATAAACATATAACCATATAACCATATAACCATATAACCATATAACCATTTAACCATATAACCATATAACCATATACCCATATAACCATATAACCATATAAGCATATAGCGCCATCACCATGTAACCACATAACCACATAACAACATAACCACATAACCCGATAACCATATAACCATTAAACCCTATAACCATGCACATAACCACATAACCACATAACTACAAAACAACATAACCATTGAACCATATAACCACATAAACAGATAACCGCATAACCATGTAACCACATAGACACATAACCACATAACCATATAACCACATACCCACATACCAACATAACCAAATAAGCACGCAACCACATAACCATATAATCACATAACCACATACCCATATCACCATTAAACCACATAATAATTAATCCAGTTACCACATAACCATATAACGACATAACCATATAACCACATAATCATATAACCATTAAACCATATAACCACATAACATATAACCACATAACCATGTAACCAGATAACGACATATCCACATAACGACATGACGACATAACCATATAAACACATAACCATTAAACCATTAAACCATTAAACCATTAAACCATATAACCATATAAACATATAACCATATCACCATATAATCATATAACCATATAACAATATAACCATATAAACATATAACCATATAACCATATAAACATGTAACCATATAGCCATATAACCATATAACCATATACCCATATAACCATATAACCACATACCCATATAACCATTAAACCACATAAGAATTAATCCATGTAATCACATAACCATATAACGACATAAAAAATATAACCAGATAACGACATATCCACATAACCACATACCCACGTAACCACATAACCACATAACCACATTACCACTTAACCACATAACCATATAACAATTAAACCACATAAGAATTAATCCAGATAACCACATAACCGTATAACCACATAACCATATAACCACATAACAATGTAACCACATAACCACAGTATCACATAATCCGATAACCATATAACCATTAAACCATATAACGACATAACCATATAACTACAAAACCACATAACCATTAAAGTGCCTATGCAACGAAAATTTCAAGTTAGAGCAAATAGCACGAAAGGAACAAGTGAACCTATTTCTTTTGATGCTAAAAGTTTCAGGGGTACTGGTTAAAAGGGAGTGTGTTTTTTTTGCTTTTGAAAACAGTAATTTTGCCTGAAATGTTAAGACACTTTCCGCTTCGCCAAATCGAGAAACCTGGGACCATGTGACGTCATTAGTTGTGTAGAAAGCGGTAAACAAAAAACATGGCGACTCATAGTAGCGTTCAAAGAGATCGAAAAAGAAGGGTTAGTGGGAAGTTTTGCGTTGCTGGTGGTCCGGGAAACATAAGTTGTAATAATTCAAGCTTAACCGAATGTATTTCCATGCATAGTTTTCCATCAGATGATGTTTTAAAACGAAAATGGACTCAATTTGTTCGGAAGCATAGGCATAATTTTAAGCCATCTGAAACGTCTGTGTTGTGTTCGGTTCATTTCAACAAAGATTGTTTCTCTCGTCGCTTGGATCTTCTTGAACCAGAAAAAGTTTCTGTTGAAATATCAAAGAGTAGAAGGCTGATCAAAGGCTCTGTTCCTACAATTGACACGGCTCGGCAGATGCAAAAGCAGGATACACAAGATTTTACGTCTCGCGATAGGAGAATGATTAAGAGAAAGGTATGACGATTTTTCCTCTGTATTTTTAAATTTATTATTGCACAGTCGTTGTCTGCCCTCAGGTAGCGGCTTCATAATGGATTTATGTCAAGACTTTAAGTGCTTGCATGAAATTAAAGCCGTCCTATATTACGTTTTAGATACTCGAAGACGAAGTGCAACAAACGTTTATGCCATCTTTTGATCACACGAACATCAGTACATGCAAATCTCCAGATGCTGATAGAACTCCTACAGCGAACTCTCTAAGCACGAATCCTCCAACTAGCTTGCCATGTATGGATGCAGCCACCACTAGCTTGATAAATATGGATGCCACAACCGGCTTTCTAGATACAAATACTGCAACAGACAACGTAGTGGAAGAGACCATTTCAAATCAATCTAGCACAGGAAAGTATCAGAAAGACTGTGTACCCACACACATTTCGTGCAAGAAGTGCCCCAAGAAACGTCTGACTATACGTCGCCTTCAAAAAAACAATAGCTATCTGAGAAGAACAGCACAAGAACTAAGAGATCGTTTGAATAGGGTAAGAATAAACAAGTGTCATGTCAAAATGACCACTGCACTGTTGAGGGAAAAGTATTTATATTAATTGGTTAACGAGACTATCTTATCATGCCATGTGTCTGATTAACCCATTGAGCTGCAATGCACTACACCTTGTTATTTTACTCTGTTAATGTCAGATGATTTTACTCTGCTATTGCCAGAAACTTTTTATTGACAAGGGGAGCTATTAGGCGTTAATGATTTAATATAACTATTTGAATGAGCTTACACCCAAAATGTTTGCAATACCATTGCACTTATACTGTAGGTCTGTAATGGTGATACTACTGAAACTTCAGCTGATGAATTTGAAGATGAGAAAAGTTGTGAACCATCAGATGCCAACTATTTTCCAAGCCAAGAGGAAAATACTGCAAGTGAGCCAGACACCTGTACAGAAGAGGGGGGTTGCACTGATGATGAAGATCCAAACTGGAATTTTGAAGAGGCGTTTATAGAGGAACCTGATGATGATGATGAAGATAATGAAGATCCAGTTATAGAAAGTAAAAATACAGTAAGGTATGTATGCTGTAATGTTGTCAGCATTGTGTAATGACATTGGTCAGCTCTTAATGGGGTTTGTTCTAAACTGCTTAGGATAAACAATTTTTCCTTTCCCCTCTTGTTCATGTTTGTACTTCCCCCTCTGATACTGTAGTTCCCTTTCACCAAGGTTATTTAAATATATTTTCCTCCTTACAGTAATGGAGGAACCCTTCTTCCCTTACAATATGTCAATCTCCTTAGTTTTATCCCAGATGAATATTGTGTAAATACAGCAGTAGCACATGCATAATTATTTATAAAATGATTATTATTAGTAAAATATACATAAATTGTATTCTAAATTATCACTGCATTTTTACATTTCAGGGTAGAACCTGGCACACCAGCTCATCAAGAACCAAAATTCTTGGTTTTCTACACTATGCTTTTAAATCTGTTCACAATGTTTTGCTTTCAATGCAAAACTAACAATCCAAAAGTTAGTATGAAGAGAAATGGAACAATGGTGACAGTTGTTCAAACATGCAGTCAATGCAAGAATAAACCATTTATCTGGCGAAGTCAGCCGTATGTACTGGGACGATATCCAGCTGGGAACATTCTATTCAGTTTCGCTTTGTTAATGGCTGGGGCCTCGATAAGCAAGATTCTTCTGTTATGCAGACACATGAAGCTATCCATCATCTCAATTCGTACATTCTTTCTCCATCAAAAAAAGTTTGTCTTTCCTGCAATATTACATCACTGGGAAACATGCAGGGCCAACCTGATTGAACAGTTACAAAAATCAAAAGATGTTGTATGGAGTGGTGATGGAAGGTTCGATTCGATGGGCCATAGTGCCAAATATGGACTCTACACAATGTTTTGTTGTACTACTTTGAAAATTGTGCACTTTGAGCTTCTCCAAGTAAGTATTTATTACACAAAAATCACTGTCTAGTATTGTATTAAGTTGCTAATATATATAATATACCATACAGATGCATGACTGACAGTACTCGGTAAATTGAATACAATACCAGATGATTGAACTTCAACTGAAGAAGAGGAAATATTTACTTCTATAGATGTTTGCTATATAGTGAAAAAATGATAGAAGTACAAATTTCCTAACAATATGGTTGCAGTCTACTGTACTATGTTCCATTATGTTCTGAAAAGGCATGTTTTGGGTTGCATTAGCTTGTTGCGTTCAAACTATTTGCACAAATGTATATCCCAATGCCACTAAGCAGCAGTGATTACCTACTGTAGATGTATAATATATTATATATTTGCACACATCAAATATTGTTTTTTTAGGCCAATGAAGCAGGAAGTAGTCAAGCAATGGAGTTACAGGGAGCGAAACAGTGCTTTGACTTCTTGTTATTGGCAGGACTTGCAATTTCCGTATTTATTTCGGACAGGCACCTTGGCATCGCTAAATGGATCAGAGAACACCAGCCAAAAACCAGTCATTTCTATGATATCTGGCATGTTGCCAGATCGATCACTAAAAAGATGGTGAAGGCTGGCAAAAAGAAGGGTTATGAAAAAATACTGGTGTGCCACAAGTACAAAACAGGGCTTCCAGCAACTGATATTGGCAAAGTGGAAGTCCTTTATGATGCATGTTGCCAATAAACATACAGAACATACAGATAGTTTGTATACAAAATGTGCTCATGATGAAATTAAGCGCAGAAAATGGATAAAGATAGGTACTAACCTACAGTGAAAAAAAACCCGGCCTCATTTAACCCCACACACACACACACACATTCATGTTCATGGCAACCAGGTTTTAACCTCATTTATATTATATACAGGAACAACAAGTCATGAAAAATTGAAGTCAATTCTAATGAACACCAGAATTCTTAATGATGTTAAAAAATTATCTTCTGAAGCCCAGACCAGCTGTCTTGAGGGATACCATGCCACTTTAAACTACTGGCATCCTAAAATGCTGTGCTTCTCCTGGCTTGGGACATATTGCAGGTATACTTTCAAGATAGTCTGATCAATTCAATCATCTAGCATTAGAATAACATCACAAAGTATTATGCATGCTCCTCCCATTAGCTGGCAATGCACACTACTTTAGTATTTTATTCCGTCTAATGCCAGATGATTTTACTGGAAGAGTACTTGCATGGGTTAATGAGTAAATTTATTTATGCTGGAAGGGTGCAGAAGCAGATAAATAATACTGAGCTGCATTCGATCAGTAGTATCTAAAACATCTCATTTTTTCTTTGGGTTATCCTTGTAATAGAAATATTTTGGCCAGCCTCCACTTCAATGAAAACGTCAAAAGAGAAGCTCGCAAAAGAAAAGATGGGAAAATATATTATAAAGTTACTTGGCCAAAATTCAAACAAGGAGAGGAAGTTGTGAGGGAAGTTGCAGTTCCCCAAACTTATGGTATGTATATCAATATAAAAATTGTATAATTATGTGATACAGGTGACACTTGAGAATTGCACCTGCCAATTAAGCAAGTTTAATTTGGCAGAGTTTTCAAATATCATAACCATTTGTAATTGTTTAACCATTCCAGGCTATGTGTGTAATATTAGAGAAGTTTTGTTCAGTCAATCAGCCAAAGACCGTTTGAAAATACTAGAGAAATATGAGGCAAAGATACCAGATCCCCTCAACAGACAATTTGATGATAGGGTGTCGAAAGCAGAGGCTGTACAGCGCAAAGATGAAAGAAATAAACTCAGGACAGAGCTATTTCCAGCAGGTAAATGTGTGCATAATATTTTAATTAAAATATCAATGACAAACAATATTTACACTGATCATTATTTTTTTGTATTATCCAGCCAACAAGCAAGGAGAGCTCCAGTCACAGTTCAACAGTGAACAAATCAATACGCAAGGTCCACCTGCAAAGAAGAAGGCCCCATGTTGTAGGAAATGCCACCAGCCCATGAAGGGTCATCCCCGTACCCGGTGCCCTTAGTGATGCTAGTACTGTATGACATTAATTAGATGTTAGACACTTTTGTTTTGCATGGCTCAATTCTGCCTGAGACCTCCCCCCTCCCCTCCCCTATGTACTGCCTGATGGTTGCACCATGAAGATCAACATTTCAAATATATTAAGCTTCAAAATCAGATGCCATCTTGATCAGACTGCTCACAAAAGACAGCTAGCCCATCGATCAAGCCCCCATGGTGGCCATGCATTCTCAGGACTAAACGATCAACACAATTCCATACACCTCGGCAATTCTGGGTTCTGTTGCACTGGGCAGATGGCCACAGACAGAATTGAACCATGCATTACATTCTATTTTGTTTTCATATGTACAGTACTTGAAAAATATATAGCATACAATCTCACTCGTCGCCCCTCTCTTGTGCTGTTGCATATCCTGTTCTGTTCTCTGTATAAATCCTTGTCCTTATGCTGTGGTAGATACATGCTGGTAATGGTCGAGTGTTATCCCACCCTAAAGAGCCGCACAGCCACCTTATCAGCCATCTGTATGCTGTGGCTCTCAGGAGTCTGCAATTTAATATGAAATATATATAATAATGTATATGCAGTTTATTGTCTAAAAATTGAGGGTAGTGTACATGGAGTTGTGGCTGCAAAAGAAAATTGTTACTTACTCATTTTCAGATTTACCAGGCTGACGGTGATAACCTCTCCCTTGCTTATCTTTGAGCAATGGCGCAACAGTTGTGAGCACTGCTCTATTGGTCATAGGCCCAAAATCAGGATGTTCAGTAATGCATTTTATATTTTCACAACTGCCATCAAATCCTAGCAAATGGACAACTGGATTCACCTCTTGGCAGCATCTGTACTCAAGGGCACAATCCAAATGTTGGTCATTGCAATGACTGCACAAACACCTAAATGAAATTAAAAGCCAAGGCTGTCTTGTTGATGAAACATTTGTAGACATACAGTACACATACAGTAAATCTTAGTACAATCCCTCACGATACTCCAGGAAATTTTTGCCATTATTTAAAAAATACACTGCATGAAGAATTCTCTACATATTATAAAAATCATATTCAACAAAATAAAGAAAATTAAGAGTATTTAACAAAATCAAAGTGAACTTCTATATCTTATCATATTACATTTTAATACAGGAAAGTTTTGTCATTGGATATAAACAAAAATTCATCAAACACATGTAAGGTTTTATAAGGTTATATAAAAAGTACGTTTTAAGACTCTGTACTTTCAAGTGTATTATAAATCAATCTTCAACCAGTTTACAACAAGACAAAGCCTTGTCAGACAATGTCAGTAGACAAAACCCATTTGTAGTTTATTTACTGTACTTTTTATAGTCCTCTGACATATTCATGTAGAGTATTTAAGTGTATTTTCACTCTTCTTGACGACCTCACATAGGCTGAATAATATAAAATTATTAATCAAATAATACTTTTACATACCAAGATTCAACAGGGTCAGTTTTATCGTATCTTCTCTCCAGTGTTGAAGGAGATAATCCATCTTCGTCGCGCTCGTCGGATTCATCGCTAGAGGCATCACTGTCTGCCAAAGGTTCATCTTGATACGGAAGACAGATGCTTTCTACTTCGCCCTCCTGTGAAATATTCAAATCCAGCTCTTCTTCAGATGATGACCAGGGAGATTCCGATTCGCTTTCAGTCATTTCGTTTATAAATTATTAAAATATGCAGATCGATTTCACAAGTGATACAGTATATATAAAAACTTGCAACCAAAAATAAACAAGGCATCGATCATGATTCATGCATACACAACCAATGACGTCACTCGCCCCAGGTTTCTGATATTTTTATGTCTAGTGTTTTTCACGAGAATTGTCGCATTTCAAACGGAAAAAAACTCACAATTCATGGACTTTTTAGAAATATTTTTTTGATCAAAATAATAGCTGCATAGTAAACTTTCTAATTCAAACGGAAAAATTGAACGGATTTTTTCGTTGCATAGGCACTTTAAAGTGCCTATCACCCAATTTTTGTTTATTTAATTAATGAAAAGTAGAGATCTTAAATAGTGGCAATTTCCAGGAATATATCCATTTTGTAATTTTTTTCGTATTTTTTTCTGAGGCTTGAAACTGTAAAATAGCGCATATTTTCGCACAATTAGCTTTTGGCCGAGCGAAATGATTTCTCAGGAGATTGGGCCGAGTGACGTAGCAGGAGTAACTCGTGTTTGCAATAATTTGCAATTTGTATTTACATTTACACCGCAATTCTTCGCTGTTGAAATTATCTGGCTTTTTGGAAGAGAGTATGCCCAATAGATGTGTAGCTGCTGGTTGTTCAAACGTTCCTGACCCTTCCAAGAATATTGGTCTTCATAAATTTCCCGAAGAAAACGATTTGGAGAAGAAAAGACGGAGACTTTGGGTCGCATTTGTGCGGACAAAACGTGCGAAATGGTCGCCAACAGCTACCTCCCGACTTTGTTCACAGCACTTTAACCCCGATGATTTTGAAAGCCCGTTTATAACGATTACAGGAACGGCTTTCTTAAGTCGTGCAGTGTTGAAAAAGGATGCTGTTCCTACTATACACAGCCAGAAGAATCCTGAACCAAGTTATTGCGGGGAACCATATATTGACAGTCATGAGAAGGCTGATTCACGGTCAACTAGAAAGCATCGCAGTGTAAGTGCGAATATGTATATATATATTTATTCGTTTACTTCGAGGTTTACTTCACATTGCTTTTATTGTCTCGTTTTTAAATGGGCTCACTTTCTCACACATATACGTCTTTTTCGTTTGAATAGGTTATAAGGGAACTGCTAAAAGAAAACGAGGCCAAAACCAGCGAGGACGCTGAGCCGGCTGAGGAGGTTTTATCAACCACGTCTGCAAATGTTGCGTTTCCGTCCGAGCCTGATTTAGCAGTTGACTGCATTCATCCCGTGGAACAATCTTTCACTGTAAGTCAAAACGTTTATGTATTTTTTCCAATCAAAATATTATTGATTTTACAAATATATAAATATTTCGTAGACGCAAGATGCTTCCAGTCAAACACCTGAGTGTCTAGGTTGCAAGAAATTGTCCAGCCAAAATCGCCAGCTCCGGAACAAGATCATTGATCTCCAAGCGAAGATACAGGACCAGGAAACTGAAATTCAGCAGCAACAAGGTAAAATTAATTTTGATTTCACTATTAACTTCACATAAATATTTATATTATTATTGATAGTCCATATTAATGTGAACAATGAGGCTGTCATTCATTTGAGCAAGAGGGAAGATTTTTGTTTGCTACTGTAATACCTGTTAACCGAAAAAGATGGTCTGAGGCTGTGCCGAGATAATGAGATGTCTGTTAGCTATGGGGAAATTGATAACTCGTTCTAACAGCTTGCCTCCTGAGGGCCTCTTCATACAGTATAAAGTGGGCATCCCCTCTTCCCCAGATAAAAACAACTGATTATAACCTATTGGATTTCTATCTTTATTCTTTTACAGTGTATTTATTAATACCTGTATAAATGTCAGTGCTCTAAATGTAGCATATTTTGTTACAGAGAGTCTAGATATGAGTATGAGCAGGATAACCTCTATGGAAAAGATCATTGTTGATAATGAGAGCATCCCAAGTAGTGATGAAGAAATGGACATTGAAGAGGAGCCTCAGTTTTCTGAAGCTTCCTCACCTGAACACAACCTATTCCCAGATACGGAATCCAGTAATGATTTGTCTGAATCAGAGTTGTCTTCCGATGATGAAGAATCACAACCTACAAAGTAAGTCATGGTCAATATGGGTGAATTGAGTTAGGGATTCATGTGTAAACCAGGCATATAGTACTGCAGTGCAGTTCGCCGCACCTTTACACATGTACAACATAGCATGTTAGTGACTCAAACAAGTGTCTTACAAGCCCAAAGATATTACCTTATTGTATTATGGATGTCACAGAACTGTGGCATTGCATCAAAAATTTGTATCGCTACCACTCCCACAAACGTCTACGACCACACCTACATTTTTTTGCATTTTATAATTCTATTTTTAAACAGCCAATCCGGTGCTTAGTAACAATTGCTATAAAAAGTTGATTGGCTGTTTATTATTAGAATTGTGTGGTAGCGATACAAATTTTTGATGCAATACCACAGTTCGGTGAGATCCATAATATAAATACTGATATTTATGATTCCGAGCAAACAAACTAACAAACGCATGTGCAGAATAACTGCCAAATGGGTACTGCAATTAGAAATTTTGAAGGTACTGTACAGTATACAGTAGGTGTCTTGAATTTTTTAGCTTACCTGTAAAAAGAATTTTAAACAAACAAATATGTTTGGTTTCTATTGTTGCAGGGTATCAAACAATTCAGAAAATGTACGAACCGAGCCAAAGTTCATTGTTTTCTTATCCCAACTTATGCTCCTGTTCAATATCTGCCCGTCATGCAAATCTGAGAAGCCCTTCGTCGAGACAAGTGTGATTGGTACCATGGTTAAAGTAAAAACACAGTGCTTTAATCCTCACTGTCCATCGCCTGTCAATACCTGGACAAGTCAGCCAAACATGATAGGAACGAAAATGACAGCAGGGAATTTCTTGCTGTGTTTTTCAGTCTTGATGTCTGGTGCTTCCCCATCAAAAACATTTTTAGTCTTCAGGAACATGGGTCTATCATGTATTTCTTTGAAGACTTATTTTAAACATCAAGCTGTAAGTACATCTTTGTAAGGAATTTCATACTATATTATTAGAAATACTGTATGTAGGACCCAATCCTCCTCACCCCAGAAAAATATCAAATATGCCCAGAAGATTACAGAACATTTTTGAGAAAAAAACATTTATTACTGAGTGCATGAAAAGCCACCCCATACCATTACCCTGGATAGTTTGAGAATGAAATGTCATACCATTGAATGCCTTTTTAGAAAAAACTCTTTCCAACGATCCAGTTGTATTGGAAGAAATACCAGCAAGATATGTTTACCAAGCTGAAAGCAACTGGGCAGAATTTGGTTATTGCTGGTGATGGTCGGCATGACAGCATGGGTCATAGTGCAAAATACTGTGCATACACTTTATTTTGTTGCACAGTTCCACTTATCATTGATTTTTCTTTGATTCAGGTAGGTTAACCCAGTGAGCGCCAGCGCTCTCTGATTAATGAGTAAAATCGTTTTGTGGTAGACAGAGTAAAATAGTCTGGCATTAGACAGAGTAAAATAGTAAAGTAGGGCACGTTAGAGTGCAGTGCAACTTAATGGGTTACAACACACCATTATCTACCTTTTGGAGCAGTCGTTTTTTAAGACACTGTACAGTATATCCCGAATGGTTTTAAATAATTTGGTATGAGTGAATGGGATCTTACCTTCCATCGATAAGCAATTTGCTGCACTCTACTTTGTTATTTTACTTTTCAAATGCCAGATGGTTTTAGTGGACAGTCAAGTAATGGGTTAATTACTATGCTGATTTCATTTTGACAGAGAAATGTTGCAGGAAGCAGCCAAGCAATGGAGAAGTTGGGGTTCAAGCAGTGCATGGACAGCCTACTAGTGTGTGGGATTATCTTTGACACCTTCATTACTGACCGCCACTCAGCTATTGCCAAATATATGCGGGAAAACCTTGCCCACATCAAACATTATTTTGACCTGTGGCATCTCAAAAAGAGTTGAGTATTTTAATTTTTTCTTACAAATAAGTGTTTTAATTTGAATAATGCTACTCCCCCCCCCCCCTATAATGCAGGCTGTGTCAACCAACTTCAAAGATAAAATAGTGGTGTTAAAAATAGGATTGAATTTTCTTTGGCTTCAAATAAATTATACAAATGATGCAATATAGTTCTTGATATTAACAAATCATTCAATCCACTGTAATTGAACACCCTTGCTTACCTTTAAATGCTTTATATAGTCTGTGCCTCAATCATTTGATGCCATGTTTTGTATATAAACAAATATGTTTTCTTTAGAGATTTACAAAGTGCTAACCAAAATTAGCAAAGAAAAGGAATGTGAGCATCTGGCTGACTGGATAAAGCCCTGTGGAAACCATTTGATGTGGAGTGCAACATCCACTCCATCTGGTGATGGTGAATTAATATGGGCCAAATTTGAGTCTTTCTTGTCACATATTGTTAATAAACATGCAGACCTTCCAAATGGCATCTTCAACAAGTGTGCTCATGGAGAGACTATTTCTGACAGGCGGTGGATTGAAGAAGGTACCAATATGCATGTTCTTTTTTCATTACATAAATGCAAACTTGTTCCCAGGCCCATTGTCTTGGTGGAAGGTGAGGGCAGGTCCTGGGTAGGAGTTGCATAAAATGTCCAATACCTGTTGTACTGTAATACGAATAATGAGTGGCCGAGAAAATTCAATTGTTTTTTAAAAGTATTAAGAACAGGAAATGATGTAATAAATCCCCAATAAACAATTGGCATAAATTAAGGCCTATGGGGGAAATAGATTAATTAGATATGGGGCATGGCTTGTAGAGTACATAACACCCTAATGCACCCACTTTATTATTTTACTCAGTCTAACACCACACAATTTTACTTGTCAAGGGGAGAGCGGTGGTGCTCAATGGGTTATTTTATCATTAGTGATATATATTGGTAATTTTGCAGATACAGCAGTTTATGAAAAAGTGTGCAAAGTGCTGAAGAAAACTGCACTGGTTAAAGCATAAAGAAAGCATCACCAATTGCCCAAACAAGTTGTCTGGAGGGCTTCCATTCAGTGCTTAACCAATTTGCCCCCAAAATGATAGCTTACTCGTACCAAGGAATGTACTGCAGGTAAACTATATTACTTATTGTTGCACTGTATTGTATGTGTATATACTGTATGTATTTTAGACCTAACCATTTGCAGTTGGGAAAAATGTATCCATAGATCCTCTGTCAGGAATCAAACCAGAGACTTGGCATTCCACCAACTGGTGCTTGTGACCACTGAGAGTCCAGTTGCTAAATATTAGGATGATTCCAGTGGTCAGAGCACTGCATTAGAATGTACTACATTGCAATGGCCATTTCAAGCTATTTAATACAAATATCTTCGTTTTCAGGCACATAATTGCAGCTGTCCATTTTAACAACAATCTTCACCGGGATAATAGTAAAAATGAAGATGGCAGTGAGCAGATAAAGGTGGTTTATCCAAAATTTAAAAATGGGGAAGCTACAGTGCGGAATGTCAAAGTGAAGCCAAATTATGGTATGAACAATCTAATTTAGGGACTGTCAAGTGACTGAAAAACTTAAAGATGATTTTATGTTTATTAGATTATGTTGAAGAAATGTTCAACACTTTTGTTGATGCAAAATTAGATAAGAAATTAAAGGCAGCAAGAAAAGAGTTGGAGACAATGGCACCTGCTCCCATGAACACTATGCTAGAAAAGCAGCCAAGAAAGGAAGCGACAGAAGTATGGAGAAAGAGGAAATCAATGGTTGTACAAGAGGTCCCAAGGACTTTAGAAGGTACTGTACAGTTTGTGCTCAGATATTCTTAACATAATTTTAACCCATCAAGCTGGAATGTGCCCTAC
Source organism: Trachythela sp. YZ-2020 (assembly GCA_016169945.1). Taxonomy (NCBI): domain Eukaryota; kingdom Metazoa; phylum Cnidaria; class Anthozoa; order Malacalcyonacea; family Clavulariidae; genus Trachythela; species Trachythela sp. YZ-2020. The sequence goes on along the minus strand of JADLSH010000171.1, from coordinate 15,589 downwards.
TGTACTGTTTTACTCTGTCTAATGACAGATAATTTTACTCATCAAGGAGAGTCTCGTGCTCTAATGGGTTAACCAAATATCTGCCAATGTGCCTTGTTAAACACCATGCGTGCATTTCTTGTCTTATAAGTATTGTATAATTTTCTTGTGTTTTAGTTACTGAGTCCCTTTCAACTGATGTTGCACCTAAAAGAGCAAGATATTGTCGTTCTTGCAAAAATCCGATGAAAGGACACAAGAATGTCAAAGACTGTCCAAGAAACATGCAGGCATAACTGTAGTTGAAGACTATCAGTAATTCCTCCCTCGTCTGTAGTCCTTGAAGAAATTACGACCAATGGCCAACTTAAAGTTGTATATAATATTATGTTAATTAAAGATTTGAATTAAGCAAAATAGAGCCAAAATATTACATAATTTTTTTTTGTCCAATTCTTTTTTTTTAAACACCACCTATATTTATTTGGCAAAGCCTTGAATCAGTATACCTTCAGTGCACTAAATTTAGACTTACAGATTGAAAGTTTTGCAAAATATATATATATGTGTAGTGTTTTCACAAAACAAAACAAGTTAATTGTAGTTAATTGTAGTTAATTCACCATGCATAATGTTAAGTTTAGAAAAACAATATTCTATTAATATTCTTGTTGCATAATTGTCAGTCATCCATCTCTTCATCTTGAAAACCAACAAAATGTTCACTCTTTTCTTTTGGTTGGAATTTGCTTCTTATTGCATGATAAGCACACGCTGGAAGTGGAATTCTGTTTTTACCAACACGGTTGTACACAAGGTGTATAAATTCACGATATGCCACACTTCTCATGAACCTATGCAATGTTTAAGTTAATGCTTACATATGTATATAGTCAATGCTTACATATGTATATATTAACCATATAAATGCAATGAGTGGGATAAACCTGGTATATTTATCTGTGGTTCAGTGGATATTAGTTGGCTTTTTGAGATGCCTTTTGCATGCCAGGGGTAAAAAATTGCAAATTACTAAAATATTCTAAATACACCCTAGGAGCCTCACCCTTGTGAATTGGGTCATTCCAGAAACGTTCCACACTGGCCCCAAGGAGGAAATTTCTGCCGTCCAGTGAGGGAGGGGAGAAATATTTGTTTCTGATAATAATATGTGTGTTAGGACATCCAAATGGGGTAGGGGGTTAACTTCTAATTACCTTCATGGGGGAGGTATGGATATTTTCTGGAATGACCCATTCAGAAGAAAGGCTATTTGCTCACAATTCATGACAACGAGGCTTACTGGGCCAAGGAGGGGCTTGTACGTAATTATCAAAAGGGTTGTGACTTACGCCTCCTCTGAACCGGTTTGCTGATAACTCCTTTTATCAATGGTTCTGTACTTTCCAGACACCAACCGCAATGACCATCTATCAAGGCATACAGTATTAAATGCTGGATGCAATGTTATGCATTTTGGAGCAGTTTCCATGTCTTGAGGCACCCATTCATCTGACAATGACTCTACACATTTCTCCATGTCTTGAGAACAGCAGCACTCGTTTGCATTTTGAAGGAAGGTAATGGAACAATTACCACAAGAGCGCCTAGAATATGATTTTGGAGCAGTTTCCAAGTCTTGAAGAACCCATTCATCTGACAATGCCTCTACACATTTCTCCATGTCTTGACAACAGCAGCACTCGTTTGCATTTTGAAGGAATGTAATAGAGCAATTACCACAAGAGCACCTAAAAACAATTAATAATAAATATATTTACTTTAATTCGATAAAAATTGCATCTGAGCTGATGTGATTGTGTCATTCGTGCGTTTACAAATTGTCATAAAAACAAGTTCATAACTCACCAATTGCTAAGGCTCTCTTTCCCCGCTAGCCGATCTTTCAAACTTGCTAGCCTTTGCTCTTTCTCCGCTTGTCGTAGCCTGTATTCTGCTATCCATTCTTCGTCCGCCATGGGTTCGCTTGAATACGGTTCAACATCAACACAGCTTGTATGCTGATCCTTATTACCTTCGCTGTCGGAAGCTTCCATAATCTCAGATTCAATGAGAGAATAATTGCCCGGAATATAGTTCAATTCTGAATCATCATCAGAAACAGAGTCATCTGAACAATCAGAAGACTTTGAAGACATATTTACGCAGTAAAATAACAACAAACGAAGTGAAAACTAGCTGGAAATGAGTTGAACGCCACTATAAATGCCTTTGTATAAACAAATATGTCACTCCGACTTACTCCTGCTACGTCACAGCGGTCACAGGTACCAGTCCACGGCGCGCTCGGTCAAATAATATATATCGCGCATTTTTGCACGAAAAAACTGGAATAAAAAATTATATTCCAAAAAAGTATATTGATTCTTTACTTGTAGTTATCTATACTTTTCATTAATTAAATAAAAAAAATTGGGTGATAGGCACTTTAAACCACGTAACCACATAAACGTATAACCACATAACGATGTAACCACATAACCACATAACCACATAACCAAAATAACCACATAACGACATAGCCACATAACGACATAACCAATTAACCACATAACCATATAAACACATAACCATTAAACCATTAAACCATATAATCATATAACCATATAACCATATCACAATATAATCATATAACAATATAACAATATAACCATATAACCATATAACCATATAACCATATAACCATATAACCAAATAACCACATAACCACATAAATATATAACGATATAACCAGATAACCACATAACCATATAACCATATAACCATATAACCATATAGCGCCATAACCATGTAACCACATAACCACATAACCATATAACGACATAACCATATAACCACATAACCATATCACCATATAATCATATAACCAAATAACAATATAACCATATAACCATATAACCATATAACCATATAACCATATAACCACATAACCATATAAGCATATAAACATATAACCATATAACCGTATAACCATATATCCATATAACCACATAACCACATAAGGACATAATCACGTAACCCGATAATCATATAACCATTAAACCATATAACCACATAACTACATAACCATATAACCACATAACTACAAAACCACATAACCATTAAACCATATAACCACATAACATATAACCAAATAACCATGTAACCACATAACCACATAACGACATAGCCACATAACGACATAACCAATTTACCACATAACCATATAAACACATAACAATTAACCATTAAACCATATAACCATATAACCATATCACCATATAATCATATAACCATATAACCAAATAACCAAATAACCACATAACCACATAACTATATAACGATATAACCAGATAACCACATTACCATATAACAATATAACCATATAGCGCCATAACCATGTAACCACATAACCACATAACCAAATAACGACAACCATATAAACACATAACCATGTAACCACATCACCGTGTAACCACAAACCACATAACAACATAACCACATAACCATATAACCATTAAACCCTATAACCACATAACCACATAACTACAAAACCACATAACCATTGAACCATATAACCACATAAACATATAACCACATAACCATGTAACCACATAACGACATTACCACATAACCACATAACCACATAACCATATAACCACATACCCACATACCCACATAACCAAATAAGCACATAACCATATAACGACATAACCATATAACCACATAATCATATAACCACTATACAATATAACCACATTACGACATATCCAAATAACGACATAACCACATAACCACATAACCATATAAACACATAACCATTAAACCATTAAACCATATAACCATATAACCATATAACCATATAACCATATAACCATATAACCATATAACCATATAAACATATCACCATATAATCATATAACCATATAACAATATAACAATTTAACCATATAACCATATAACCATATAACCATATAACCATATAACCATATAACCATATAACCATATAACCATATAACCATATAACCATATAACCATATAACCATATAACCATATAACCATATAACCATATAACCATATAACCATATAACCATATAACCACATAACCACATAACTATATAACGATATAACCATATAGCGCCATAACCATATAACCACATAACCACCTAATAATATAACGACATAACCATATAACAACATAACCATGTAACCACATCACCATGTAACCACAAACCACATAACAACATAACCACATAACCCGATAACCATATAACCATTAAACCCTATAACCACATAACCACATAACTACAAAACCAGATAATCATTGAACCATATAACCACATAACCATTAAACCACATAAGAATTTATCCAGGTAATCACATAACCATATAAAGATATAACCATATAACCACATATTATCCATATAACCACATAACCACATAACCATATAAGGACATAATCACGTAACCCGATAATCATATAACCATTAAACCATATAACCACATAACTACATAACCATATAACCAGATAACCACAAAACCACATAACCATTAAACCATATAACCACATAACATATAGCCACATAGCCATGTAACCACATAACCACATAACGACATAGCCACATAACGACATAACCACATAACCCGATAACCATATAACCATTAACCCTATAACCACATAACCACATAACTACAAAACCACATAATCATTGAACCATATAACCACATAAACATATAACCGCATAACAATGTAACCACATAACCACATTATCACATAACCACATAACCACATAACCATATAACCACATACCACATGCCCACATAACCAAATAAGCACATAACCACATAACCACATAACCACATACCCATATAACCATTAAACCACATAAGAATTAATCCAGGAAACAACATAACCATATAACGACATAACCATATAACCACATAATCATATAACCATTAAACCATATAACCACATAACATATAACCACATAACCATGTAACCACATAAGGACATATACACATAACGATATAACCACATAACCATATAAACACATAACCATTAAACCATTAAACCATTAAACCATATAACCATATAAACATATAACCATATCACCATAAAATCATATAACCATATAACAATATAACAATTTAACCATATAACCATATAACCATTTAACCATATAACCATATAACCATATAACCATATACCCATATAAACATATACCCATATAACCATATAACCATATAAGCACATAAAAACATAACCATATAAAGACATAATCACTTATCCACATAACTACATAACCATAAAACCAGATAACCACAAAACCACATAACCATTAAACCATATAACCACATAAAATATAGCCACATAGCCATTTAACCACATAACCACATAACGACATAGCCACATAACGACATAACCAATTAACCACATAACCATATAAACACATAACCATTAAACCATTAAACCATATAACCATATAACCATATAACCATATAACCATATCACCATATAATCATATAACCATATAACAATATAACCATATAACCATATAACCATATAACCATATAACCATATAACCAAATAACCACATAACCACATAAATATATAACGATATAACCAGATAACCACATAACCATTAAACCATATAAGCACATAACATATAACCACATAACCATGTAACCACATAACCACATAACGACATAGCCACATAACGACATAACCAATTAACCACATAACCATATAAACACATAACAATTAACCATTAAACCATATAACCATATAACCATATCACCATATAACCATATAACCATATAGCCAAATAACCACATAACTATATAACGATATAACCAGATAACCACATTACCATATAACAATATAACCATATAGCGCCATAACCATGTAACCACATAACCACATAACCATATAACGAAAACCATATAAACACATAACCATGTAACCACATAACCATGTAACCACAAACCACATAACAACATAACCACATAACCCGATAACCATATAACCATTAAACCCTATAACCACATAACCACATAACCACATAACTACAAAACCACATAACCATTGAACCATATAACCACATAAACATATAACCACATAACCATGTAACCACATAACCACATTACCACATAACCACATAACCACATAACCATATAACCACATACCCACATACCCACATAACCAAATAAGCACATAACCACATAACCATATAACGACATAACCATATAACCACATAATCATATAACCACTAAATCATATAACCACATAACGACATATCCAAATAACGACATAACCACATAACCACATAACCATATAACCATATAACCATATAACCATATAACCATATAACCATATAACCATATAACCACATAACCATATAAGGACATAATCACGTAACCCGATATTCATATAACCACTAAACCATATAACCACATAACTACATAACCATATAATCACATAACTACAAAACCACATAACCATTAAACCATATAACCACATAACATATAACCACATAACCATGTATCCATGTAACCACATAACCACATAACGACATAGCCACATAACGACATAACCAATTAACCACATAACCATATAAACACATAACCATTAACCATTAAACCACATAACCATATAACCATATAACCGTATCACCATATAATCATAACCATATAACAATATAACCATATAACCATATAACCATATAACCATATAACCATATAACCATATAACCATATAACCATATAACCATATAACCATATAACCATATAACCAAATAACCACATAACCACATAACTATATAACGATATAACCATATAGCGCCATAACCATATAACCACATAACCATATAACGACATAACCATATAACCACATAACCATGTAACCACATCAGCATGTAACCACAAACCACATAACAACATAACCACATAACCCGATAACCATATAACCATTAAACCCTATAACCACATAACCACATAACTACAAAACCACATAATCATTGAACCATATAACCACATAAACATATAACCGCATAACAATGTAACCACATAACCACATTATCACATAACCACATAACCACATAACCATATAACCACATACCACATGCCCACATAACCAAATAAGCACATAACCACATAACCATATAACCACATAACCACATACCCATATAACCATTAAACCACATAAGAATTAATCCAGGAAACAACATAACCATATAACGACATAACCATATAACCACATAATCATATAACCATTAAACCATATAACCACATAACATATAACCACATAACCATGTAACCACATAAGGACATATCCACATAACGATATAACCACATAACCATATAAACACATAACCATTAACCATTAAACCACATAACCATATAACCATATAACCGTATCACCATATAATCATATAACCATATAACCATATAACAATATAACCATATAACCATATAACCATATAACCATATAACCATATAACCATATAACCATATAACCATATAACCATATAACCATATAACCATATAACCATATAACTATATAACCATATAACCATATAACCATATAACCATATAACCATATAACCATATAACCACATAACCACATAACTATATAACGATATAACCATATAGCGCCATAACCATATAACCACATAACCACATAACCATATAACGACATAACCATATAACAACATAACCATGTAACCACATCACCATGTAACCACAAACCACATAACAACATAACCACATAACCCGATAACCATATAACCATTAAACCCTATAACCACATAACCACATAACTACAAAACCAGATAATCATTGAACCATATAACCACATAACCATTAAACCACATAAGAATTAATCCAGGTAATCACATAACCATATAAAGATATAACCATATAACCACATATTATCCATATAACCACATAACCACATAACCATATAAGGACATAATCACGTAACCCGATAATCATATAACCATTAAACCATATAACCACATAACTACATAACCATAAAACCAGATAACCACAAAACCACATAACCATTAAACCATATAACCACATAAAATATAGCCACATAGCCATGTAACCACATAACCACATAACGACATAGCCACATAACAACATAACCACATAACCCGATAACCATATAACCATTAACCCTATAACCACATAACCACATAACTACAAAACCACATAACCATTGAACCATATAACCACATAAACGTATAACCGCATAACCATGTAACCATATAACCACATTACCACATTACCACATAACCACATAACCATATAACCACATACCCACATACCCACATAACCAAATAAGCACATAACCACATAACCATATGACCACATAACCACATACCCATATAACCATTAAACCACATAAGAATTAATCCAGGAAACAACATAACCATATACCGACATAACCATATAACCACATAATCATATAACCATTAAACCATATAACCACATAACAAATAACCACATAACCATGTAGCCTCATAAGGACATATCCACATAACGACATAACCACATAACCATATAAACACATAACCATATCACCATATAATCATATAACCATATAACAATATAACATATAACCATATAACCATATAACCATATAACCATATAACCATATAACCATATAACCATATAACCATATAACCATATAACCATATAACCATATAACCATATAACCATATAACCATATAAACATATAACCATATAACCATATAATCATATAACCATATAACAATATAATCATAACCATATAACAATATAACCATATAACCATATAACCATATAACCATATAACCATATAACCATATAACCATATAACCATATAACCATATAACCATATAACCATATAACCATATAACCATATAACCATATAACCATATAACCATATAACCATATAACCATATAACCATATAACCATATAACCATATAACCATATAACCATATACCCATATAACCATATAACCATATAAGCATATAGCGCCATCACCATGTAACCACATAACCACATAACAACATAACCGCATAACCCGATAATCATATAACCATTAAACGCTATAACCATGCACATAACCACATAACCACATAACTACAAAACAACATAACCATTGAACCATATAACCACATAAACAGATAACCGCATAACCATGTAACCACATAGACACATAACCACATAACCATATAACCACATACCCACATACCAACATAACCAAATAAGCACGCAACCACATAACCATATAACCACATAACCACATACCCATATCACCATTAAACCACATAAGAATTAATCCAGTTACCACATAACCATATAACGACATAACCATATAACCGCATAATCATATAACCATTAAACCATATAACCACATAACATATAACCACATAACCATGTAACCAGATAACGACATATCCAGATAACGACATGACGACATAACCATATAAACACATAACCATTAAACCATTAAACCATTAAACCATATAACCATATAAACATATAACCATATCACCATATAATCATATAACCATATAACAATATAACCATATAAACATATAACCATATAACCATATAACCATATAACCATATAACCATATAACCATATAACCATATACCCATATAACCATATAACCACATAACCAAAACATAACAATATAAAGACATAATCACTTATCCACATAACCACATAACCAATAAACCATATAACCACATAACCATTAAACCACATAAGAATTTATCCAGGTAATCACATAACCATATAAAGATATAACCATATAACCACATATTATCCATATAACCACATAACCACATAACCATATAACCATAATACGTAACCACATAATCATATAACCATTAACATATAACCACATAACTACATAACCATATAACCAGATAACCACATAACCACATAACCATTAAACCATATAACCACATAAATATAACCACATAACCATGTAACCACATAACCACATAACGACATACACATAACCAAATAACCACATAACCACATAACCATATAAACACATAACCACATAACCATATAACCATATAACCACATAACCATATAACCATATAACCATATAACCATATAACCATATAACCATATAACCATATAACCATATAACAATATAACCATATAACCATATAACCATATAACCATATAACCATATAACCACATAACCATATAACCACATAACCACATAACCACATAAATATATAACCATATAACCATATAACCACATAACCATATAACCATATAACCACATAACCATATAATCATATAACCACATAACCATATAACGACATAACCATATAACCACGTAACCATATAACCATATAACCATATAACCACATAACAATATAACCATATAACCATATAACCATATAACCATATAACCATATAACCATATAACCATATAACCACATAACCACATAACCATATAACCATATAACCATATAACCATATAACCATATAACCATATATCCATATAACCATATAACCATATAACCATATCACGTAACCATAACCATATAACCAGATAACCATATAACCATAACTACATTACAATATAACCACATAACTACATAACCACATAACCATTAAACCATATAACCACATAACATATAACCACATAACCATGTAACCACATAACCACATAACGACATAGCCACATAACGACATAACCAATTAACCACATAACCATATAAACAATTAACCATTAAACCATATAACCATATAACAATATAACGATATAATCATATAACCATATAACCACATAACCACATAACCACATAATTATACAACGATATAACCAGATAACCAGATAACCTTATAATCATATAACCACATAGCGCCATAACCATGTAACCACAAAACCACATAACCATATAACGGCATAACCATATAACCACATAACCATGTAACCACATCACCATGTAACCACAAACCACATAACAACATAACCACATAACCCGATAACCATATAACCATTAAACCCTATAACCACATAACCACATAACTACAAAACCACATAACCATTGAACCATATAACCACATAAACATATAACCACATAGACCATAACCACATAACGTATTACCACATAACCACATAACCACATAACCATATAACCACATAACCATATACCACATAACCATATAACCATATAACCACATAACCATATAACGACATAACCATATAACCACATAACCATATAACCATATATCATATAACCATATAACCATATAACCATATAACCATTTAACCATATAACCATATAACCATATAACCATATAACCATATAACCATATAACCATATAACCATATAACCATATAACCATATAACCACATAACCACATAACCATATAAGGACATAATCACGTAACCCGATATTCATATAACCATATAACCACATAACTACATAACCATATAACCACATAACTACAAAACCACATAACCATTAAACCATATAACCACATAACATATAACCACATAACCATGTAACCATGTAACCACCTAACCACATAACGACATAGCCACATAACGACATAACCAATTAACCACATAACCATATAAACACATAACCATTAACCATTAAACCACATAACCATATAAACATATAACCGTATCACCATATAATCATATAACCATATAACCATATAACAGTATAACCATATAACCATATAACCATATAACCATATAACCATATAACCATATAACCATATAACCATATAACCATATAACCATATAACCAAATAACCACATAACCACATAAATATATAACGATATAACCAGATAACCACATAACCATATAACCATATAACCAAATAACCACATAACCATAACCATATAACCACATAACCACATAACCATATAACGACATAACCATATAACCACATAACCATGTAACCACATCACCATGTAACCACAAACCACATAACAACATAACAACATAACCACATAACCCGATAACCATATAACCATTAAACCCTATAACCACATAACCACATAACTACAAAACCATATAATCATTGAACCATATAACCACATAAACATATAACCGCATAACCATGTAACCACATAACCACATAACCACATAACCACATAACCACATAACCACATAACCATATAACCACATACCACATGCCCACATAACCAAATAAGCACATAACCACATAACCATATAACCACATAACCACATACCCATATAACCATTAAACCACATAAGAATTAATCGAAACGAAACAACATAGACAAACATAACATAAACATATAACGACATAACCATATAACAACATAATCATATAACCATTAAACCATATAACCAGATAACATATAACCACATAACCATGTAACCACATAACCACATAACGACATATCCACATAACGACATAACCACATAACCATATAAACACATAACCATATAACCATATAACCATATAACCATATAACCATATAACAACATAACCATATAACCATATAACCATATAACCATATAACCATATAACCATATAAACATATAACCATATAACCATATAACCATATAACCATATAACAATATAACTAACCATATAACCATATAAACCATATAACCATATAACCATATAACCATATAACCATATAACCATATAACCATATAACCATATAACCATATAACCACATAACCATATAACCATATAACCATATAACCATATAACCATATAACCATATAACCATATAACCATATAACCATATAACCATATAACCATATACGCATATAGCGCCATCACCATGTAACCACATAACCACATAACAACATAACCACATAACCCGATAACCATTAAACCCTATAACCATGCACATAACCACATAACCACATAACCACATAACTACAAAACAACATAACCATTGAACCATATAACCACATAAACATATAACCGCATAACCATGTAACCACATAGACACATAACCACATAACCATATAACCACATACCCACATACCAACATAACCAAATAAGCACATAACCACATAACCATATAACCACATAACCACATACCCATATAACCATTAAAACACATAAGAATTAATCCAGTTACCACATAGCCATATAACGACATAAACATATAACCACATAATCATATAACCATTAAACCATATAACCACATAACATATAACCACATAACCATGTAACCACATAACCACATAACCACATAACGACATAACCACATAAACATATAAACACATAACCATTAAACCATATAACCATATAACCATATAACCATATAACCATATAACCATATCACCATATAATCATATAACCATATAACAATATAACCATATAACCATATAACCATATAACCATATAACCATATAACCATATAACCATATAACCATATAACCATATAACCATATAACCATATAACCATATAACCACATACCCATATAACCATTAAACCACATAAGAATTAATCCATGTAACCATATAACCATATAACGACATAACCATATAACCATATAACCACATAATCACATAACCACATAACCACATAACCACATAACCACATAACCACATAACCACATAACCACATAACCACATAACCATATAACCATTAAACCACATAAGAATTAATCCAGATAACCACATAACCATATAACGACATAACCATATAACCACATAACCATGTAACCACATAACCACATAACACATAACCCGATAACCATATAACCATTAAACCATATAACGACATAACCATATAACTACAAAACCACATAACCATTAAACCACGTAACCACATAAACGTATAACCACATAACGATGTAACCACATAACCACATAACCACATAACCACATAACCACTTAACGACATAGCCACATAACGACATAACCAATTAACCACATAACCATATAAACACATAACCATTAAACCATATAACCATATAACCATATAACCATATAACCATATAACCATATAACCATATAACCATATAACCATATAACCATATAACATATAACCATATAACCATATAACCAAATAACCACATAACCACATAAATATATAAGGATATAACCAGATAACCAGATAACCACATAACCATATAACCATATAACCATATAGCGCCATAACCATGTAACCACATAACCACATAACCATATAACGACATAACCATTTTTTCCACATAACCATATCACCATATAATCATATAACCATATAACAATATAACCATATAACCATATAACCATATAACCATATAACCATATAACCATATAACCATATAACCACATAACCATATAACCATATAACCATATAAACATATAACCATATAACCATATAACCATATATCCATATAACCACATAACCACATAAGGACATAACCACATAACCCGATAATCATATAACCATTAAACCATATAACCACATAACTACATAACCATATAACCACATAACTACAAAACCACATAACCATTAAACCATATAACCACATAACATATAACCACATAACCATGTAACCATAACCACATAACGACATAGCCACATAACGACATAACCAATTAACCACATAACCATATAAACACATAACCATATAACCATTAAACCATATAACAATATAACCAAATAACCATATCACCATATAATCATATAACCATATAACCAAATAACCACATAACCACATAACTATATAACCACATAACCATATAACCACATACCCACATAACCATATAATCATATAACCATATAACCGTATAACCATATAACCATATAACCACATAACCACATAACCATATAAGGACATAATCACGTAACCCGATCACCACATAACCATTAAACCATATAACCACATAACTATATAACCATATAACCATATAAGGACATAATCACGTAACCACATAACCATTAAACCATATAACCACATAACATATAACCACATAACCATGTAACCACATAACCACATAACGACATATCCACATAACGACATAACCACATAACCATATAAACACATAACCATTAAACCATTAAACCACATAACCATATAACCATATCACCATATAATCATATAACCATATAACCATATAACAATATAACCATATAACCATATAACCATATAACCATATAACCATATAACCATATAACCATATAACCATATAACCATATAACCACATAACCACATAACTATATAACGATATAACCAGATAACCACATAACCATATAACCATATAACCATATAACCATATAGCGCCATAACCATGTAACCACATAACCACATAACCATATAACGACATAACCATATAACCACATAACCATGTAACCACATCACCATGTAACCACATAACCACATAACAACATAACCACATAACCCGATAACCATATAACCATTAAACCCATAACCACATAATCACATAACCACATAACCATTGAACCATATAACCACATAAACATATAACCGCATAACCATGTAACCATATAACCACATAACCACATAACCACATAACCACATAACCACATAACCACATAACCATATAACCACATACCCACATACCCACATAACCAAATAAGCACATAACCACATAACCATATAACCACATAACCACATAACCATATA